>JAODGB020017347.1:0-28953 GCA_027574905.2 Earota dentata | reverse complement strand
GGTGCCATTTGCCATTTGCCGTCCCGCGTTATGTCCTATTTTGTGACCGTTATGTACCGTCGGTGGATCCGCAATATGCATACTTATGAACCCTCCGCTTTCAACGTTATGCTAATCGCTGAGGGAAATTCGTATTAACCTGGATGGGCCAGTTCGTCGTCCTGTGAAAGGTGGCCGGTATATTTAAAACACCACAGAGCGAGCGTCACTTCTCCTGAACGATAATTATATATAGGGATCAAAGACCATTTCCGCACTATTTAATCCCGTTTCTCTCGTGCATATGCAAATTGGGGATGTTTTTGAATATACTCTAAACGCAGAGCTTGTGGAATTTGTAATGGTAGGATTAATTCTTGTTTAACAAGATCCTTGTATCAGATGAACTCGTAAATACTTACGCATAGCAATTTCATGACACTTGACACATACCTGCAACAATAAGAAATGATTAATTTAACGAGTAACATTTCATTTAAGTACAAGAATAATATACATTTGAACAATTGACAACAGCTGAAACACGCTGAAACGAAGATTCTTTAAGTTTTAATTAAAAGCATTAATTCATTCGGAATGCGAGCGCAATCGTTAAGAATTATGGCTGCTATTTTATGCTTTCAGGCACCCTTGTAACCCCGATTAGGTGCGCTTAAATGCCACGGTTTTGCGTTGTTAATTTGTGCCCGAAGCTCCACTTGGAGTGTTTTGCATGATGCCCTTTGTTCCCGGCAATTATACAGAAATCAACACAAGATACTGGATTTTCCAAATCGCGTCTAGAACAACTGCAGGCGCTGCAAAAGAGTTGTTGTGCTGGGCTTCTTCTAGAAAGAATTCTTTTTCGAGCAAAAGCAAAGTTTAAAGTTTGCACAGGTAAACTGTCTGCTGTCCACCGGCGAATGGGAATAGTTCAGTGCGGTCCAGTCGGAGAGCAAGCTCGAAGTCCCAGGAGTCATTACTGAGCGCACTGCAAATTACTGCACGCTGTTTCGTAATGGTTCTTGTTGACATGTTTAGCTACACACACTCGCGCAAAGCCTGGGTGGACGCAGCGATGCGCGCGATATATTTCGAAAAGTTTCGCCTGCGCTGTTGTTCCAGCGTGCGGCTGGTGGCCACATTATGATATTGCTCTAGTGCCGGCGGCGGCGGCGCACGATTTCTGGCTGCGGTGCGTTCAAACGGCCGGCGATATAAATTTGAAGATGACAGTTTCCCCCCCATTGTTTTATTTGCGCCTTTTGCACTTCTCGCATAAGCCGGTGGCTACCGTGCTACCGTGCGCGCGCCTGGTGCGTTACGGCCGTTGTCTTTTTATTGCTCCTCAGCTCGCCGTCCTGAGACATTTCGAACGCCCTCGCGCCGCCGCCGCCCGACGACGACGCTTTTATTTCTTTTATTTGGCGAACATTCTCCACCCACACCGCGCGTGCACACCGCAACCAACTTTTTTTTTGTATAATTGTAAAATATTACAATTGTCGTCGCGCCAAAGTTACGATTTTGTTTAGAACTTAATCTTTCTTTTTCATTTTCTGATGCGCAATTCCGCAAAACTTTGTAATGCGCAATCATCTAGTCTTCGTGTGCTTTTTGTGTGCGCGGAGGTCTCGTTGGAAACGAGAAAACGAAAGTTTATTCCGCTGGCCGTTCGCCTGCGTATAGAAAAAAACCTTCGGTTGGCTTGAGTAATGGATATTAATTCCAAGGACGTCCCGCAGGACTCGTACGGCCCATGATGGTTATTATTAAGCGCAACCCCGACTCGTTATCAGGAACAATCGCCGCGGGACGTCGTTTACTTGACCTGGATGCCATTCGGCGAGAGTCCTCGATCTGCGCCGCGAATTCTCTGCGCCGACGTCTTCGCCGGTTTAACGACAACGACACAAGTCATATTAAACACTCTGTGCTCATCATGCTGCGCCTAACCTCGACTGGTCGCAACCCGCCATTTCTATGAGTGAATGACGACGTGATGTGCGTCATGTTATGTGCATCCCGCGAAACATCTTATAAACTCAGCGCTGGGCTGTTTATTCAAGCACCTTAAATGTATATTTTGCGCGTTGAAGGTCCACGAGTGCCACAAAGGCCAACCCGGCCGGTAATTCAGCTGATAAACTCAACTAGCTGCAAGCAACCCAAGGCAAACAAATTAAATTTAGTTTATTATCTGCTTGCTAGAATCTGGGCAAGATTCAGCAACGACGCGGGTAACCACCGAAAATAGGGTTCTCCGTCGTGTTGTGCTGTGTCTCCAGGGTGAGTTGTAAAGGTGGTCTGCGCCATAAGACGAAGGTTTACACATAAAAAGTAACACTCTTCGTTGCGCACAAGTAAACTACCTCTGAGCGCCTCCGCCAAAAGTGGTTTTAACGCTTAACCTTTACTACGCTACACTATGTGAAGCGATAAAAACGTTCACATCTCACCGCGGTTGTAATTAATTTCAACATATTTATAATGAGATGTAATACCACCTAGGGTTTAATATCTTTAATATCTTAAATATTTGGCTTTGTTGCATACGATATATTGTTTGCTGATCGTTTATATGAAAGACGCCTAAAGAGCAATATCAGATTACGTCCGCAAGCCTCCCCCCACGCACTGTTATTGTTGTACTCAGAAGACTTGATGCCTCCTCTAATACGACACGAGCGCAGCCGTGGTATAAATGTGTTTGTATAAATGACGATCTTCTCCTCGTTTTGACTGTCATATATAATTTATAAGTCGCCCACACGACGCGGCGCGGTGCTGAACGCTGCTCGTACTCATCGTACGTCACGTAATGCGTAAAACAAATAAGCGACGGAGCCCGAGCTAATCGCTTATGAATTTAATATTGGCCATTAAACAAGCCGCGCGAAGGAGTGACCGAACCCAATGCGGAAAGCTGCGAGATGATGACTGGTGAAGACTCCAACCCAACAAGAGTTCATTTTTCTTTTAAATTCGAAATGGAATGAATATTATGAGTTAACTCCAGGTCGCCTTGCGCTCATGAGGTGTACTCGGAAGGGTGTGCGTGGAATGCAGGCTCAAAGAGTCACTTTGCTTTGACAGTGCGAGAGGAAAATTTATTAGTCGCAGGCATTCCAGCGAGCAAATTTTCATTTAGTATTTGGCATAATAACAAAACGTCAGACAGTTTACGATACATAAATCATATCGCGTTTATTACGGGCTAACGAATCCCCCTTAAATAGAAAAACCAATAAGGCCAGGGCGAAGCATGGCGCATCCTCCGCGCTGGCAAGCTCGGCTCCAACGAAATTGAAAGAACAAAAACCGACATTTTTATTTAATTGAATTTCAGATTATCTCAACACTCGCGCGCGCGCACCCTTCTCGAACAAGTTTAAAATTTATTCGAGTTTCCGCCTACGCAGTGCACGTACGAAGTTAAACGCAGACATGTTGTAATTAAGCGATCCCAATCTGAATTACTAATTAATAATTTACGACTTTCTACAAATTATTTCAACAAGTAGTTTGACGTGGAGCTTGCCTCGAGTTTCGTCTTCAAATTTATGATAATAATTCATTCTGCGTTTTCGTTTCAAATCCACAACATTTAGTTGTTATCATGCGCACAAAGCGTGCATCTCGAAAATTGAATAAAATTGTTTCCGATCTTCACATGCGAGTGCGCATCCGAAATTACACAATTACCAACGAAACTAAGTTGATATTAATTGCGATGGTACTAAACATTAAAATCACGCTATCAAAAAGAAAAACGTAAACAACATGCAACATTTGCCTTCATTTTACTTTCTATAAGACTGGAGCACTTTATTGGGTAACTGTTTGCTTCGTAGTTTCCATCCGGCAAATATAAATATTTGAAGCATGCAAGAGTTCATTGGCCATCGGCATTGTCCGTCTATTGTATGCGTAAAATATATGTGCGTCCTGGTTGCTGGTCGCTGGCGAACGATAGTTCAATTGTGGGTGCTACATGCATCCTCCCGCCCCAAGGCGATTTTATACGAAGCAACCACGCAATTACCACAAACACGACGTACAAATCAATGAGCGGATGGAGATAAGCAATAAAAAAAATTGAATGCGTTCATAAATCTTAGTCTGTCGTCCCGTGGGGATAATTTCTACAACAACTTCATTAACGGCGCTTATTTAAATAATAAATTTTATGCCGAACACATGCTATGAACACCCATTTTCAGAACGGATTGTTAACTCGGCGTACATGATTATATTTAACACAAGCGATACTATCGCATGCACTGTTCGAATATAAAGAATGGAACTATCGGGTAAGATCATATATATAGACATATTATTTATTGCCTTGCAAGATGACATAATAGCTATTGTATAAATTTAGTAAGTAAAGCCTTCCGATGGCAAAAAGTTGCAAAACAAGACTGTGTAAAGGTTGCAATATTCTGTATAAAATATGTATGCTCGATTTAAAGTGGAATTTAACACTGCAATTAACCGGTAACAGGGTTAACACGTTGGCACTATAATTTCTCTTCGTGCGCTCCTTCTGGGCGCTCGAGTTACGTTAAATTCTCAAGCCGGCAAGTAAGCACACAGAATTATGGAAGTGTAAACGCTGTGCGCGGCTGGACGTTGCATGCGGGAATGTTAATAAAAGCAAAGTCGATTGAATGAAATTACAAGTGCGCCGAACCAACACGTATTAATAATGGCTCGTTGATGCGTCTGTCCAAATATTAAAACGTATCGCGTCAATGCCACATCGTGCCGGGTCGCGAGGTGGAAGTGAACAAACGAAGAGAAGCGACACGAACAAAACAAAAAGTGCATTCGTGTTGGCTGGCTGCGGTCGCCAGCACGGGATGAATGAAGGACCTCTTCGGCGTTGGCTTCGCGTGCGCATGCTTTTTTTCCACGCGCGAGTGCACGCTGTGTGTCTGGACACGGCAGCCGCGCGCCGCCCGTGTGATTAATGCCGATCTTTTGTGCGCGAAGGTGTTGCAGGGATACATGTCGCCTCGATCGAATTACAAGATCCGATTCCCTAATGTGACATAAGCACAATGTGCTCATATTCGAGGGCCGCGACATGCAAGAGCATAATGCATCGGCTGGCAAAGTTTTCAGCTATGCGCCCCGCCGCTGCTTTCCGCTTCGCTTTGCCGGGCGGGCTTTTTTTCCAACTCAACTCTTTTATCGTCCAACTGAATGCATACGAGGTTGTGCGCTCTCGTCCGATGTCTTCTGCGCCATCACCTCTGCGGTTTTGGATTTCTGTTTATTTTCATGCATAAATTAATAGTGCTTTTCGTTTCACGCTCGAACTTTTACCGGTACACGAAAATCAAACGCTTGTGAATAATTTTACGAGGCCTGAACACGAAAATGCATGCTGACATCCATTGGCAGAGTATTTAGTATTTTTTCCTGCTAGTATCTGAGCACAATATTTGAATATTCCTCATCTACAAACAACATCGTGTTTCACGCCATCGAACAAAAACGTGTTTTATCCTTTGAACATGCGCTTTTTGCACCAGCACTCCTTTTTGCTACTGCGGACAGAGGCGCGCAGAGTAATTTATTATTTTGTATCCTTTTGTGGCATTGAATGTTTTGGTTGTTTACATATTTAGGATGCGGCGGCGGACGCGCAGAAGAAAAGCCACAAAAGATTTATACATATTATAACGTGTTAATCTTTGCGGTCCATCCATCATCATTTGTTAGATTATCCTTAGCGCGGTTCACGGCTGCACTTCTTTCACACGCTGCGCGGAAAACCCCCGGCTGAAATCCTGGCAAAATATTTTTTTTGTAAACCTGAAATATATACGATCATCAAGACTCAAGACTCAAGCCAAAGAATAAAAAAGAGGTATTCATTAGACGACGTATTCATTCATAAATCTATTCTTTTTTCAACCGAAAATTACATTTAGAAAATAAAATATTTATTTTTAATCAATGAGTTCCGAAGAGTTCATTGTGTGTTCATGAATAACAAATAAACAACGGATAGCAATTGAAAGTTATTAACGTTTTATCGATTAGAATCGGTGTGGATTGAAAGCAATTAAGCATCCTTGGAAATGAAAGATTAAATTCGCTAAATACGTCGTTTGCAAAACACAAATCGCGTAATTTCAATTACACCAATGATGATTTTCGGCCGAGGCGCGTGCTAACCGTGGAGCGGCCGTTTGTTATTGTTAGAGTGTCAATTAACACGTTAATTGGCCGATGTAAATTGTGTTAATTGAATTAACATGAGTGCGGTGACCCGTAAATAATCCTTGGTGCGATACGCGTCCGTACCACGCATCGCATCGCCAAGTAATAATGTGGTTTTCGAACATGGGAAATTAATTATTGCACAATGGCTTACAATAAAAGCTCAATTTAACTTTAATACAAAAACAAGGAGATACGCAAAGTGTACAAGATAAATTTAAGTTGACTTATAAATATTTGAAGGTTGGTGGTTGGTGATTTTCGTCTGGCGAGCATTTTCTTCGCCTTGATTTATTAATTAAACTCCAAGAAAGTTTTGCCATTTGTATCAGATACTCGCGGGTACATGACTCATGCTCGCATCTTGTGTCAGCACAAACAAACAGCGCGAATAATTATCAAGCCGGCGAAGGTACGTTTGTAAATGTCACAACAAGCGAAACTTTAACTTTGCAAACATTTATAATTATGAATTCACATGCTGGCCAGATACGGTGTGCGTGCGTTCGAGCAGCAGGCTAGCAGGAAAGCAACTTTTCTGGCCGACGCATTTAACGCGTTATCGAATTCGCCGCCGCGCGCGAAATTTATGCTGTAACGCTGCTGCCACCCTGCCACCGACAGCGCGTCCGTGATAAAGACATCAAGTTTATTAATCACGCACCGAGGCCGATATTTGTAAATGTTAATTAAGCAATCCGCACCGGCGAAATGCGCGCTGCCTCCCTAATTAAAGCTTCGACTTATTAATTTCGTGTTACACACGCGGCACCGCCGGTGTTTGCTTGGGACCAAGTTTTCTCCAGATTGTGTCTGTGTGTGTGTGTGTGTGTGTGTTTTCAGCACCGCCGCCTGCACACTGTAAACGACTTCGAATATTAAACGGAATGTTATAATGTGGATGCTATTGCGCTGGCCCGGAGTCGATGGCGTTTCGGAGTCGCGGATCGACGTAACGAACGGAAACGCATAAATTTCAATTTAGTGCGGCCGCGGCGCGGAGCTGGAGCGCGGGCGATGTGCGCGTACAATTAAAACGTAATTAAATGCATTCTTCATGAATAAATTATTTTCAGCTGCACGCCGCATGCAGCAGGCACACATGCGCGGCGGCGCGAAGGAGGTTGATGATACGCACCGATGAAGGTTGACAATTTATGGCGGCAGCGCGGCGATACATTATCCCGCCGAAGGAAACCGCTTTTTTGCGTTTGCCTCGCTCTGGGGGCGATTACAGCATCGCCGACGTTGGCGATAAAAGCAACATGCCGATCGGCGATGCGCATCTATGTTCAATATGTATTACATTCGAGTGGAACATCATGTTTTGCAAACAATGCCTCTCGGACGCGCAACGCATTTGAAAATTCACCCCACTTGACAGTCAAGTAGTAAATAATCATTTTGTAGAAATTTTCAAATGGATACAGGTTGTTTTTAACATTCCGAGACTAGATTTTTGAAACGGTTAAAGTGTAAAGTTCTCGATATCCCTGTACATACTGTACTACAGATTATACGTTTTACATTTGTTTGCAACAGAAACATTTTTCGAGAGGCACGATTGATTTCGACAGATAAATCTGCAATATTCAGCATGCAACTCGATTTCCTATATGTATTTTAAATGCAGAGGCTAGAGAGAGGCCCGAGCGCAACAATAAAAATAAACGTCCTGTGAAGGACCTGTCGTATTGAAAACTCACGTGCCAGTACGATTGCTTTTTTTATATTTCTCCTCTATACTTATATATATTTTCGTCCTTATGAAATAAAATTCAGGCGCGGCAATAATTTCGTTAAAAAAGTGTCTCAGGATTCGAGGCGGGCCGGCGCCGAACGCCAGGAATTGCAAGTGAAGCTAAAAAAGTAATTCGCAGTAACGCAATTTCCACTTCGGAACCATCGTACATTTCCTGCATTCCTAATTCAATTTCGCCCAATTTTTCCGAAACCCCCTCGGCTTGCCCCGGCGCTGCCGCCCGCACCGTGTGTATTCGTCCTGCCGCGCATCCAGGACTAATACTCGCCGGTTATGAACACGAATACGACGCCGGTGCGCCGGGCTGCCATTCGCGTCGATTTCTCCTTGCCGAACGACGCCTACGTACAAGCACACGCTCGATACGTGGAAATCGTATATGAAATACGATCACTATAATGTTGGTTCCCTCAGGTATCAAAACCGGGCAGACTTTGGGCGACTTTAGTGAGATTACCAAAGTCACCCAAGACCTATCTTCATAATACACATAGCTTATTATCACGCGAAAAAATATACGTTTGCTTTCTAAAATTATATCGAGCTGTGAGTCTACAAGCGATATAAATCGGTGGTGGTTTGAGAAGAATCTTCGTCGCATTCTTAGCGTCGCATCGCACCAATGGATGCCCGAGCAAGTGCTCGGCTATATAAAGCCGAGAGAATGCGAACGGTTAGTCGGGAATGCTATTATCGCAATTTAATTCAATAAGAAGCCGTTTATCTTGATAAATCGCCAATAAATTGTTTAAGGTTACATATAAACGGCGAGATACACAAAAACGCACAACACTCGCCGCGCCGCAACAGCCGCAGCCACAGCCCAGCACACCACACAGCGGATCCGTTTCTGTGGGGCGATAAAAAGCGTATCACGTAATGCGAATTCGGTTGGTGGTATTCAATCTTAACACGCGCCGAGATTTACGAGCGCTTAAAGTCCATTATTTTAGTAATCGCCCCGTTCGCAACATGGTGGAAAACATACGTCGGGCGTCGGTTATTATTTATTAATAATAAACTTTCCATATACGTGTGCAACGCAATATGAACAAACTTTGCGCAAGGGCTCCATAAAAATTCGCCGACGCGCCGCGGTAGATCCAATGAAAATTGAACATCCCCCAATGCGTAATGGGGCAAACCTAATGAAAATTCTTTCATTTTCCTCTTCGGCACGGCGGAATTCCTTTGAAAGTTTGCACTGATTATAGCAATTTGAATATCGCGTTCTAGCAAGCGTCTCGCATACAATGCGTGTGTGGAGGCTCTGAAATCTTGCCTAATATATTCTACCACGTACAGTCGCCTATTGAAAGCAAGGAAAAGTAAAACAGCCCGGCCGTTATTAAGAAAGTAATTTTCTGAGATTCCAAAGGAGAGATTTATATATTGAAAAGTAAAAACGTTCGCTTGGATTTGCTTCAAGGAGTATGCTGGATACAAATGTAACTATGCTTAAGCATTTCCAAGACGGGGAGATGTAAGAAAACATCGTCTGAAAGTTCTTTAGATGATCAAATATCCGTATGTACGAAAGCAACAACAGCGAAAGGAAAAATAGTCATTTTGCTAAAAGCAACGCATCAGAGTTGATTACAATATGAAATGAAGATGACTTACTGATTTTTAAATCGACTAAAACTACTTCAAATCGATAGTGTTATTTTGTTGTGAATTTTGAGTGAAAACGACACATCTTTAAAAAATGTACTCTTCCAGGTATTCATGATTAAAGTTTTGAAAATCGAGCCGCACCAGTGACTCATTCCTATGCCTGCATTGTAATTTACCGCGACGAGTCATCAGTGCTCAGAACTTTAACATTTTTTCAGACTCAAAACGGGCGTAAAATTTGTTTTAAAAAATATTTCTAATATAAGTAAACTATGCTAAAGCCAAAAAATAAATTAAAAAATGTTGTGTGTCTCCCTCATTGTAAAGTTGATTTGTTGTTATCCTGTAGATAATATTGTTTAAATTTTCCTTTTTTTGTGTCGAGTTTTCTAAAATCAGTGTATCCCCCACACGTCAAAATCAATTTCCCGTAGTATTTCGATCGAAAAACCCAAAGGTTTCCTTTCGTATCGCTGAAATAGCCGTTTAGTTAAAGGAGCGCATTCGACCGTTCGCTTAACGTTCCATCAACGTTACTTTACAGCGCGCTTGCTTACTTTTGTGCACCCCCTTGCTTTGCGCCGTAACTATTTCCCAGCGACGTGCGCGCCCCCGGCACACATATATACGCACATGCTAGCCGTCGTTTTCTATAGCCAAATGCGAGAGCCGATAAGTGACAGTGTCGATAATTGGTAAGAAAGGAGGAAAAGACGCCGGCGGAAAAGCACGCCGCGCTCAGATCGAATGCGGCAGAGTGGTGGTAGTGTATTCGAGGGCCATCTTTTTAACGTATGTGACTTCAAATTGGTTTCGTAAGTGTTTCGCAGTTTTTCTCTGCCTTTTTGGGCCGCGACGCGCAAAAAGACCTAGGCAGTAAAAAAAAGATATAAATGGTGCTAAAGGTTCAAGCGATGCATACACTCGAATATTTCCTATAAAAGCGTAATTTTCTCTTCTCGCATTGCCAGCGATGCGAGATGCGCGCGTTTTGTAATCGCTTTGGGTGATGGTGTGTGCCGTTCGCAGCGATGCTGAGAAGGAGCTTCAATTTTCTAAATGCACCATTTGCTGTCCAATTTGTGATATCTGTTGAATTAACGAAGTGAGACTAATAAGCAATATGGCTTGTTATAACGTCACATTAAATGATAAACACCCACATCATGTGGATCGGACGCATCGTTTCGTCGCGCTGCATTGCATTGTGAGCGAGAAATACGCCTTCAAAAAGTGCTCCAAATAAAGTCGTCCAGCAGCCGTGGCATCGGGCGTCGTCCCCTATGCCCAGCATTATTAAGATAAAATAATTAAATTACTGGATAAAAGTGTTTTCGAGTGTTCGAGGCGCATCCACTTCTGGTTATTGTTCAATTCCGTAAGTTTCCGCTCTTCTCACGAACCCCGAGAATAGTGGACGTGTCGCGAACTGGTCCCCTTTTGTCTACGACTACGACAATGCGTTTTTGGCTTTCAAACCCAATAATGCAATAAAGAGATCGACCCTGTTGGTAAAATATTGAGTTAGACTCTTCGAAAATATATTGAGACGTCAATTGGGAAAATAACACTTATAGTTACTTAGTTTGCGCGCTCTTTGTAGAGGGGTGATGAACTTTTCCAGGGAGTGCAATTGGGTACGGGGGCCCAGGGCATATTAGGAGATAAAGGACGAAGGGCGCGAATTACTGGATAAAAGTAAAAGGTGCGGAGAGCGCACTCGACAAAATAGCGCAATAAAATTAGAAAAAGTTTGCGCCGATTTCAATTCCATTCCTTATACGATCGCCTGCGCTTCAATTCATTCTGCGGAAAAACGGCGGAAAATCGTGGACAAGGAGGTCGGCCATTTCTATACAGTGTTTAACTTTACTGCTTTTACCTTCAGGCGCAATATCTGCAAATTTCCAGCGCTGCTACCACGGCGATTAAGTGAAATAGAGAGGACGGAGGAGAGCACTAAAAATTCCACGTGAAGAGCGGCGCCGAATTGGGTCGTACCTGAAAACAATGCAACAAAATTACTTTTTCCTTCTTCGCACTTAGTTCGTTGGCAAATAGCGGCCGCAGTTTTTGTGCGCGCATCTCGTTGGCGTTGTTATGCGTGCATGCACATTATTCGCCGGCGTGAAATTACGAAATTAACAAAAGTCTGTTTTGGAGTGGCGTGTATGACGACTGAATTCGTAGAGTAAACCACCTGGAAAACCGCTAAACTAATTAACAGCGAACCTGGCAGTGTGGCACGCGAAACACAATGGCGCGGCGCGTGTGTAATGTTGGTTGCTTCATATTTTCACAAAAGCGTGAGCCGCCAGAGTCTAAATTATGCGCAACTTTCACGTTCGACAAATATTCCACGTGTGCAACACACAACGCACGAAATTTGCCTGCATATTTAGCACACTTGTCGAATTTTCGGGTATTGAATTAAATGAGCGCCGTCCCTGGTATTTTAGGTCATGCGTACAAGCAACGTGCGAAAATTCACCGGGATTTTGGCAGATATTTGTGGAAGAGTGCCGAAGCGAAAAGAGTTTAGGTACGCGAGTGTAGAACGAATTTCGATTGACGCCCGGGCGCTGCTGGATGCATGTGTGTAGGCGTTGTGATTGAAAAGGGAACTTTCATATTTGGAATGGCATTACGGCGGGGCCGGTGGACCCGGTTTTCGGGCGGGTGGCAGCGCGTCTTAGCGACTTGGCATTTTCCGAGGGTACGAGCGCACGTTCGCCTCGCGCCTTTCGATTTCCAATTCGGCATTTTCACGACTGCCTGTCACCGGGCTACGACTTATCCGTTCGCATTACCTAACAAACGAATCGCAGACATATTCGCCGCCCCCACGTGAGAGGAAAAATGCATTGCCGCCACGCAAATACAATGTTTTTCCAATTGAAAATTCAAATCACTGGTATGCAATTTCAGAAAACTTTTGAGTGATTATCACGATTTCTTTTGGTTTGATATTTTCAAGCAAAACATTGTTGAAGCTCTCACGAGAAATTGTAACATATTAGCGTGGAAGAAGACGGAGAATAAGTTATCCAGGTATAAACAAGTTTACGACGTAAAAATGCAATTATGCTAGAAATATATCATAAAAATCGCAGCAATAAAGTCGAGTTTTCCATGTGAAAAGTTGCGTTTTTGAGGCAAATATTTGTTATTGCTCTAATTTTGATATATTTCAGTTTTATGTTTATGTACAATGTCGGCGTTGCAATGCGTGCACCGCGCCAGCAGGAGCATGGTGGCAGCGCGCCATTAGTCAAGGTCCACATTGCACAAACCAGCAGGAACAGGGAGCTGGAGACGCACTTGCAAGGAAGAAGCGGTGAGTGAGTATGAGTAACTATACGTGTTCGCCGTGTTGACGCCGCAAGGCGCGGCAGGAAGGGAAGTGCGAGTCGGAATGGAAATGCATTTCCCAAGGCGCCACACGCCGAAAATGTAATGGTAACTGTGTTACATAACTTATCACCCCTACTGTGTGCGCGCGGTATAATGAAAGTCGGGGAAGTGCGGCAGCAACTTCGGGTATCGTATCGGCAGGCGAAACAGGAAAACACGCTTCGTAGACTTTCACTTTGCGGGCGCAGGCGCAGCATCCATCCGCGGGATGCATACGAGTATACGACGCAACAGAAAAAGCACTTGCGCTCGCCTGCGTTTGTTTAAGTCATGCCGATTTAAAATGCAATATGCATAGTGAGGCTCTGAATCCACTTCGGCGCGCCGCGTCGTTGATATCATTGCGCGGCCGTTGAATACCTACCGTCTGTGCGGAACGCGAATGTGTATCGCGCACAAAAGGTTGGCAGCGGTTAAGAGGCCGCAATTTAAATTTACATAACAGTATGCTCGCGCATTAGATATAAAACAGTGATAAGGCCGCGCTCGCCGCGCTCTCGCGTGTGCATTTGCGGTGCCGAATCTCGACCCGCCGCATCCTCACCACGAAATAATTTTATATCATAAGAGTCACTGCGAGCATACAGGCGCAGCCGGCCCCTCTCCCCAAAAAAAGAGCGACCGCGTTTTGCATACGAAAGTAAAGTGAAACCCCTTCCTGAATGCCTCCACTTAAATTAATAACAGCGCTCGCATTATAAGTCCTCCACTTTACAATTGCACTTTTAGCGTCACATTACTGTTACGGTTAAGGCATTAGTGTCCCGCGAAAAGAGCCAACTGCATGCATAATCGAGCGAAATGCAAGAAAATGCCACGACCGCGAACGCACAATGGCGCGGGCGCGCGAGCGCCCTCTTTTGGGATCACACTTGCGCATTCATTTTCTAAGCGCGGCGGCCATGTGCGCAGATAAGTCCGGTAATGGACAATGCATTTCTTCGTTCGTAATCACGGGCGCGTTACAATGGCGCGCGCGGTGGTAAAAATCCGCGCCGCAGCATTGTTCTCCCACATTATCTCGTTCTTTTCACTGTAATGCGCACGCATTGTCGTCCGTTTGATATTTATTACGGCATTTTTATAACGACGCCGCGCGACCGCGCGACCGTTTGCCATTTGCTGTTTGCGCATAATGGCGGTTTTGGTTATCGTTGTAAATTTCTTGTGCAACTCGAGCCGCGGCCGATAGTGCAGCCGACGCCGGTCGATGCGACGCGACGTGTTGTTGTTGTTGCTTGTTGCATAGAAATGAACTCCGGTAACTTGACTCCGCTGGCTGGTGCACACACTCGCACGGAATAATTCATTTTGCGGGGCGCAATAAGAACATTTCGCTTATCGCCTCGACGCCTCGCCGCCCGCGCCAATGTGCTCGGCGAACCGAAATAATAAATACGACCGGGACAAGCGCTCAGCCGACGACTTTTCGTTCGTTCGTTAATTAAACCGCAATTATCGTGCTTAATTTATACGCGCAATTATGCAAATCGAATCAATAGGTTTTTAATGATAGGCTAATTTGCACCGATGTTGGATAATCCGTCCCCCAGTCTCATTTCATCTCGTCCCGAAATCTAATTAATCGAATTTGCATTTGAGCCATCGACCACGAAGGACGTTAAAAAGTTTGCAGCGTGCACCGTGTGCAGAGCACAGTGCTCGATTACTTTTTCCTCTCGCGCGCCACGACACTTTCGAATGCAAATCTCACGCTGCACATGCGACAATAACTCGTACTTTGTATTCAAATATTGCGCGCGTATTATAATAACAAAGTAGGTCCTCCAAACGCCGCGAGAGTAAAACATTTGCGTGTTATCAGCGCCCATGATATTCTGGAGCACCTTGTAGAGGTGCCATCTGCAAATGTATTCGCTTCGGGAAAGTCTAATGTTGATGGTGCAACTCGCGCAGACCGAATGTCAGTCCACTCCGGCGTGTAAGAGGAAAATTTAATAAAAACACGACGATATTTCATACACATTTAAATGAAATTTATGTGTACGTTTCGTGTTGTAACACGGGCGCACCGAGAGAGCGCGAGTGAAGTCAGTCAGCTTTATGAACCTTGACATCAGGAGCAGCTGGCAGTCATCAGTTAAAACGAGTGGGTGGAAACTCCGGGCATGAAGGCGAAGAAAAAAATTCAACCAGCGCCATCGTATTATGTTGGTGTCCGTATGCACGAGAACGTGCGCACGGGGCGCTCAGGAAGACGTACGATTCGACGCGCGAAAGGAACAAAAGTCGACGAGCACGACGGGCACATCTCTCAATCTTCCTCCCGCGCCGCTCCCGTTCGCAAAGAGTTACTTATTCGAAGAATTCGGAATGCACCGCTTGGGGGGTGGACTCTGGCGCGCTTATTTCCAACGCGTCGAAGGAAAAGTTTTAAACTTCACTTTCGCACAATTGAATTATACCAATTTATCCCATTTAATTAACAATGAAATTCATTAATATCCATTAAGTTGGAGTGGAAAAGTGTTGGTCGTAATGGGATTTGTGCAAGTTTTACTTCCAGTTATCTTGTTGTTGCGAATAATAGAATTAGGTGCAAGTCGACGCAAAGTAGAAAGTGAGCAACAGTACAACTTGTTGTCAGGCGATTTTCCATCTTGAATGATGCAAGCTTTAATTATTAATCCGCTGTACAAAAGCTTGGATGAGACAAGAAGCTAGATGCTAGATGCGGCCTTTGTATACATGATGGTGAAATATATTATATGCGTTATGAATTCGATGCATTATTCAGGGCATGAGTAGAAAATGTAAATACGCACGGATTGAGTGAAATATTTACGACGAAAGCATAAGTGGAACGGTGGGTCGTCGCCGTTGCCGCCGCCGACGCCGCGCCGTTGCGTAAACCGAGGCGAGCGATTTAATAAAAAAAGACCATTTGTCAGGATATCATCACCGTGTCCTGTGTCGGTCTCGTAAGGCCGGGACACAAGTGGATCTTGTAGACAGCCGTTGAACGAAAAGGCCAGACGCCGCCGAAGGGGAGAAAGCGTTCCCCCCATCAAAAGAGCGTGCGCAAAGGGGGCGCTCACGGCGGACACTATTAAAGCGGAAAAATGCAACAAACTCGCGGCGCGCTGCGTCGCAATAAAAATACGTGAGTTGCGTAAATTGAAGAAAGGCGCGCCGGCAAAGTCGCGGCCGGAAACCACGGTTATAATTTGCACCCTCGCCGCTGTTGCCGCCGCTGCCGCCGTGTGGCCTAAGAAACGCGCAAGCTAGGCGCGGGAATTTCCATTATTTATTATAAGGAGTTTTCAGTGCTTCTTCGCTTCGTGTAAATAAACGCCGCACGTGGCGGTGGCGCGTCGCAGGAATCTAATTCCTTTTCGTCGGCCGCGGCGACAACACGGCCGCGCTCTTTGCGTTAATCAGAAAAGTTTTTAGTATCGTGCAGCATTTTCATCAACAACAAAAGAATCGTGCGGGCGCGAAGGCGCACCGCCGAAGTAAGGAGAAAAATTTAACTCGCACGCAATTTTCTCGAAATTTGCTTTCGGCCGAGTGGGGCTCTGTATATCTGGCGGACTGGCGGTGTTTTCCGAGAGAGGGAAAGCGAAAGGACACCCGCTCATAACTATCTCGACGGCGCGCGGCGCTCGAGCTTGAATCGAGCCAAAGGCGAAAGTTCGAGGAGGGTGCCGCGTGTTTCATTCCGTGCTGCCCGTGCTGGAGTATGTTTGCACCGTTAATTTGGGGACCTAAATCACGATGTGCTCGAAATCAGCGGCCCAGGCGCAGTTCAACATGGCGCCGCGTTCGGCTGGGGAATGATTTTCGAAATGCAATTAATCGCTTCCTCCATTTGGGCGTGCCGTGCCGCATCAAACATGGCACGTCATAACTAAGCAAGGTGGGTGCATTTTAGATGACGACTGTCAACAAGGGCTGCGTATTCGTATATTTATGCGGACGAAAGTTACTCCCCTACAAACACGCGCCAGGCATTGAGCAAAAATTTAAATAAACTTTGCCCTCTCTAATTATAATCGAGTTAAGGTTTCGTACAAAGCAAGAGCTGATTTGCATAAGTGCAAAATAAAACAAACTCGCATTAAACTTCGAATTCACGACGATGACGTGCACTTAATATGAATATCAGCTTTGCTTTTATCTCCCAAAAACGCTTCGCATTGTTCTACGCGCCGTGTCCGATTACGCTGAGGTTTTTGTAAGGAGCGTGAAAGAAATTAGCATTGTTAAACGTTCCTTTCATGCATACATTAAAAGCTCCAGGGAAAGTAATTTAGTTTTTGCCTTGCTTTATGCCCTTTTATATCTATGGAGCGTATAGTAAACGGATTTTGCGAAGCGCGGCAAAGATATAGAGGTTCACATTATGCGTGCACAAAGCGCCGCCGCCGCCGCCGCCGTTGCCGCCTCCCCCATCGTGTATATCTCCAGTGTATTCGGCGTGCCATAGTTCTTTTCGGAAAGTGTTAAAGGGCAAAGCACAGTGCGTTGTGGTCGCAGGACCAAGGACGCAGCCCGTCCGCCCGACCGAGCTTTTTTCTCGCACTCCCCTTTTATATTTAAGTAAAGTTATGCTTTTCTATCGTTGCATGATAAAACCCGTCAGGTGTTTCATTCCCGCACGCTTCTTTCACGCGATCGCATTCAACGCTCGCTACCTTCGGCACGAAAGAAGATTTCACGCGAAAATATTTAAGTAGCGAAAAGTGTTTTGTTGCTCCTGTTACTGAGAACGGGCACATTGCGATACAGCATACTGCGCGCGCTAATTCCCACGTCTCGGGCGCGTTTCTATCGCATATTATTACACGACTGCGAAACGTTCTTTTAATGTCCCTCCAGCAGCGGCGGTGACATCGGCATCGCGATGGCCATTCGGGCGCGTGCCATTCAACCGAAGTGGAGTGGACCGAAGTTTGCGCAAACGCAATTCCGAAGCTAATTTACCAAATGGACTGCGCCAACAACATTGAGTCTTATTGCCCGTGCCCATGCCCAGTACATTCGCGCCCAGGGGTGTAAATTTGCTTTCGCAGGTCCTGGCATTCCGCTTCCGCTATAAATAATCAAATAACGAGGTGACGTTAGCGGCGCATTTGAATTTGTCTATGGGTTTAGGATCCTCCGCGGACCTGCCGCCGCCACCGCCCAGCCGGGCCGCGTAACTATCTTGCGATTCAAATTTTGCGGCCGACCGGCGGCGCGACCATAAAGGAGCCTCGCCGCGGAACAATGTGTAGATGACCCATCGGGCGCGCCCCTCGCCCGGCTATTATAATCCGTTCGGCGTTCCGCGCAAACAGACGCTGAGCCAACACGACATGAACGACAAGTCAAAGCATTCGCCGCCCGCCACCGCGCTAATCCGTGCGCCAACTTTATGCAACCACTACTTGAACACGATGAAACACTATATCGCCCGGCGCGCCGTCAGCACGTCCCGCCGCCACCTCTCGCCGACGCCCGCCGCCCCTGGAAAACTTGCAACGTGGAAACTCCGCGCAAGATTAAATTTCCTAACGTGAGAGGGGCCTACTTAATGACACCAGATAACAACTACCACCCACCCACAACGCATCCGTAAATTAACACTTAATTTATTATCAAAACTTCTGTTCCAGTTCGGCGTGGCTCGGCTATGCGGGGCGCCTCGCCTCTCCGACTAATTACAATAAATAAAAATCATTCTTTTCTAGAGTAGAGAGGATCTGCCACATTGCTACATCGTACTGCTGCACCGCACAGTGGCGTCGTTAATTTTTCAATTTCCACTGAGCGCTGAGGCTTTAATTAATTCTCTGATAAACGATTTTAATGTGCACCGAAATAGTGGTGACGCCGCCGCCGAGTATACGTATATCACGACCACTGCGGGTATGAAATGTGCAACGCTGCAATCCTTTCTTTTAGTTTACGGCACTGCGCAAACCTAAAAAAGAGCCACTGATAAGTTCGCGCCGTGCTTTCATGACCGCAAGAAAAATAAGTCCAACCACCCGCGCAAACACGGAGCGTGAACAAACCGCATTCTGCATGTGTTTGACATTGGTTTGGGTTATGCATTTCATGCTTTCTCAACAATAAACGCTATGTACAGCCCATTATGCGTACGGAAAATAAACGCCACGAAACGCTTCTGCACTGAAGCGCACAACATGTGCGCAAAGTCGCGTGAGACAAGTGCTTCGACTATAACGGCGGCAAGCGGCGACTGCTCCTTGTTGCGAGATGATTTAAAGTCAATTAACTCTTTAAGCGTCTATTAAAACACGATGCGGTATACAAATGTAAACATTAATAAATATTGCCGAGCGGGGTGTCTTCGCATGCGAGCGGATAAACAAGCGCGGCGGTGTTTTTTCAGCTTGTCGAGTCAGTCGGCTGTGAAGCAGCGTAAAAAAGCAAGTGGAAAACGCATCCTGCAACCACAAGGAGAAGCACGTACTGCACCTAAAAGGCCACAACATGCATAGGTAGTGAATTCTCCCCCAACTCACGAAAACTTGGAATTGTCGCCAAACAAAACGCGTATTGTCAAACAATTGACAAAATTTTTCTTTTATCTAAATAAAAATCTGTTACATTGGTATTAAATTAGTCTACCTGTACCAATATCAGTTTGGGAACTGTGGGCTTGAAAATGTATTTTTAAAGATTATTTTCGTGTGATATTCAGCGACAATTCCAAAGCGTCCTTTTAATAAGAGTGCAAATTTCCGTGTTTGCTAAAATTAATTTTGTGTGTTGCTGGCATGTGTGCATGTGGCATGAATTTTTAATTGAACGGAAGCGCATTTTAGCTTTTTTTGCGACGCACGTATTGCACGTATTGAACCCTCGAAAATAATTTACGAAGTTGCTTGGTTCGCCATCACAGTTTTCTCTATTTTAAGAGTGCTTCGTTTGCAGCTTGCAACAATGTAGCTGTCGTACATTTTAGTGCATTCAGGCATTGTTAAAACAATAGTTGCGTCGGATGGTAGTAAAAGTGTCATGTTAGGCAAATATAATCCCGTTCCATGTTGCGCACCGCTCTTAAACTCACCTAATGATTCCGGTGTGCAAATAATAAACGGCTACGATGCTTTAAAATGTATTCGCCGTGCGTTCGCGGCGCATAGATAGCAGGTATGAAACAAAAGCGGTGCGGTGGATAGTCAGAAAGCATATATTCAGTCAGTATCGACTGGATGCTGCCGACCAGCCGCAACCTACATGATATTTCCTGCAGTGCAACGTGCAACGAAACATTTGCACGAGGAAGACATTGTCTCTACTGCGCATACCACCTAAACATTTGTTTGTCTATTAAGAGAGTGTATATGGTGTAGAGTATGGAATTTCCTTTAGCTTGGTTTCTTGATGGTTGGCGAAATTTGATTATTACGCTCGAAAATAAGGTCGCGCGTAATGAGGCGTAAGATCTCGTCTGGTCTACCCTTTCGAATTTCGGGCTTTCCGGCGGGGTTTATGACCTCGCCGCCGCGGGTTATGCATAATCGTAATCATTTTAGTATCGTTTTTGCTCAAAAATAGTAATAATAATAAACCGAAATAATATTGTGGAGTGTGGGCCAAGTCTGGGGTGCTCACACTCGCGCTCCAAATTCGGGCCGCGGAGTCACTCGGCAAGATTTACGAGGCGTTCAACTCGACGCGACGCGCCCTGCATGCTAATACGTCGCGACGCTTGCACAGCGGGGAGATGCCGACCTCGACGTATCGCGGGGGAGGAACCTCAAACGTCGGCGGCTGCGGGCGGAAAAGCGCCGCAGATTGGATTTTTCAATACCGCCGGTGCATTAATTTTTATTATGTACATGCATCCAAAAAAATGGAGCTCTTCAACCTTTCCCCCCCCTCGAAAAGCAAGGAAAAAATGGCGCATAAAAACGTTATGCAAGCGCTTGCTTTCATCCCCGGCAAGAATAATTCATGGCGGCGCTAGCGTTTGAAAATTCGTCGAAAAAATTAACCGACTAAAACGAATTCATGCAGCGTACGGACTAACAGTGCTAGCAGAGTAAATATTTAAACGATAACGCCAATGCGCGTAAGTAGAATAGATGCTCGCGAACGAAGAGGGCGAGTGTGCATTCGTGGCCGCAATGCGCGCTCGAAATTAATATTTATCATCGACACGGGCGCGCATTGCGATATTGCACCGATATCTATCCCCATTCGAATTCCGCTGCGGCCACAACGCGGCGTAAGGGAATACACGCACGGGCATACAAATGTGCATACAGGTACATCGGCGCTTGTCTCGTGTGAATAGGACGAGCACGTAATAATGGGGGCGGCTGTATCTGGAATCTGGGCGCGTTTCCTCTCTGCGCGCTGAAAAATTGCTGATACTTCATCACCTTTTGTTAATGCAGCGCCATGGAGTCCATCGCATATCCATCCAATTACAGATATCACGGAATAATAACGACGTCAGATCACAATACCAGCGAAATGAGTGATGGATTTATGCGCGGGGGCCATGTTGGAGCTGTTGTAGTACATTTAATGCTCGGCGAGGAAGGCAGTGTTTTTGTGTTTGAAAGCGCTGCTTGCCGCCGGCCGGCGACGTACTACCGTATACATGTATTCAATGCGAAATCATCAAATCACTCTTGTAACATTTGTTTGGCTGTCAGATGGATGGAAAAAACGGCAATCCGCGCGTACGCCAGCAGACCGCACCGATTGCGATTCATAATCGAAAGCGTATACATTTGCTGCAGCGCCCGCCAGTGCTTGGCTTCAGATTGCTTTTTGAACGATTTTACGGCTCCGGCTACTGGCGATGGTTGGCCTTTGGCAAAGCGCGCCGCCGCCTGCCGACTGCAGCACTACTTTTCGAGTGCATGGACAACACATAAATTACGAAATTTCGTTTTAATTTAAAACTTCCAGGACGCATCAGACCGCCTGCGCCAACCAATTCCATTCCTCGAGGGCGAATGCGATTCACCCCGCTGTTGTACAAGTAGTTCCTGAGTGGCGCGCGCGCGAGAAGAAAAAAGGGGTATTTGCATTAGGAAGCAGCTAAATCTCTATTTTCTCTCGGGGCGCGCTTTCACGTCGGAATCGAACGGGTAGTCGCGGATCTCTGACCCAGAAAATGGAGAAAAAGCGGACGAGATTGATACCGGAGTGCGACACAGCAGTCACAGCACGATGGCGGCAGCGCCACGTCTGCCGACTTACTCAGGATCGTATTAAATGATTGCGCAGCAAAGCAGTTTCCCGGCAGTGTTGTCGTGACTGATTTCGCACCTCCTTTCAGCCGAGAAAATTAAAAACCATTACGGCTGGAGTAGACAAACCGAGCGCTAAGTGAAATTAATTACGAAGAGCTTTGGATATTATTTTATCGCCATAAATCTTGATTATTTATATTGCTCTTGAATGGCCCCAGCGACCAAGAGGCAGGACAACGCTGAAGAAGTGTGTGTATTTGTTGTATTGATATTAATGACTGCCGCCCGACGCACAAACAGAATTATTCAAAGCCACCGCCTCCGAAATCAATGCCGACCTTTGCGCTGGCGCTCGCGCTGCCAGGATTGAAAAATTGTGTGTTGGCACAATAAAAGCAATAAAACTTGGTAAATGCGTACAAATGTAACGAATCAAAAAAGTTTAGCCCCGCCAGTGCCTTTTAACTATGCGCGGCGGAAGCGAGCAGGGGAAAAAGTAACGCTGGCCATTTCACGCATGTTAGCTGAAAATCCGTCTGGACGTTTGTCCGGATCACTTAGGATTGTCTTAAAGTTCGCAAACAATCTTGACATCCCCCACACGCACACAAGCACGCACGCCACCCCCTATCGTTCCCGAGTTTTCTATGCAAGTGCATGAAATGTCCCTCCTTTGGAAACGACGAAGCGTTTATTGTGTTAGAGTCGAGGCTAAAAGGGAGGAAAAGAATGCGAAAAGCGCCGAGACGCGTCGCCAGAGAATGCATATCACACATTGTGCACTCGCATAAAAAATATTTGCACGCCATAGAACCATGGATCCTCATGGAGACAAAAAAACAGCATCGCCGCGCCCTATGCCCGAAAAAGAAAAACAAAGTCAAAGGCAGGAAAACAAAAGATCTCGCGTGGCAAACAGTTCTCGCGCGGCATTTGGAACAACAAGCGCTGAGCCCGAAACAAACCAGCAGCAATTAAAATGAAATAAAACTAAAATTTCGGATTAAAACTTTCGGGCATGCATAATGTCGTAATGCAAAACGGCCCCGCTTCCATATCCTCTGCTTCCGGATGCGGGGATGTATTCTCTGCGTGCGCGCGAACTTTGCACCCCCCACGGCAAACTTTTGTAGTGGCAATTTACAAGCGCGCATTATATGTTTATACAAGTGTAGTTTAAATAATTGCGCGAAGCAAGCCACGGAAGTATTAAATTATTCGCCATAGAAGGACAACTACGTGCGCCACCTCAGCGCGTCGGCGAATCGACGCCCGGCGTCGTTTCCCCGCTATCGTTTAGTATCAAAATTTTAAGTGCGAATTATAAGTTGCTGGGCGAGCACATGCGGCGCACGCGCGCGTTTGTTTACGAGCGGCGGTTATCGCCAACTAGTGTGCAACAAAAACGCCAAACGCAAACCGCGAACGTTTACTCCCGGCAAAGATGCTACCGCGCCATTTATATACATCATAAAACTGCATCGCCGAACGTATAGGTAGTAAATATGCGGATGGAATAAAACGGCGAATCAATTTAATGTCGTTCTAACTAAGTTAATTTGCGTCGCTTTATTAGTTTTAAAAGTGCGATTGGCAATAAGTTTAAGGCACATAAATTGCCAGCGCGCGAAGGCGCTGATGGTGGCAGAGTTATAATTCAATTTCACTTAATTGCCGATAATAAACGAATATTGACAGCGATGGAAAATAAATACGCATTGCGATTAGGCCATCGGGAAACGAAATGCAGCTTTAATGAAAAACAAATATTGCGCATAAGTAATGTTTGGCCTTTTGGCGCAGTGCACGGGCGCGCAATTTGTCATTCGTGTGTCATGAATAAAAATACTCTCGTGATGGCGCCGGGCGCGCGTTTTAATAAATACCGACGCAATTTTGTGTCATGCAAATACAAAGTAAGCGCAATCGAGCGATAGCGCTGTACTCGTGAATCAATATATACGCAGTATGCGTTTCACCTGATTGCCAATAAAGCGAGTCGAATTTCTACATTGCTGGCGCACAGTAATATTGATAAATGTGCGGTGGGCGGGGGGGAACGAAACGTAAAACCGGCGCGTTTGTTATTATTTCGATATTGGATAGTATAAGCGCGACATAAGCGACATAATTTAACCTCCGCCGAAATGAATTTGCGACCTGGGACCCGCACCCACCGCCTGCCACATCTGCATATGAATTCCGCTGATAAACAAATTTCCGATTGAAAAGTCGAATAAATTTAATGATATGTATATTCGAATCGGTAGGGATATTTTTCGGCGTTTCATACATAAATTTCGGCTGTGGCATTTGCAATCGGGGTTGCAATTGCGAGTCGGCAAGTGTCGCGATACTTTTCATTTTGCGCTGCGATTGCGAACGCCATCGCCAGTGTTTTGTGTGTTGGCATGCGCAGTCGACGGCGAAGTGGAACAACATTTATTTTCCGCTTAATCCGCTGCTCTCAACAAGCACTAAAGACAGGATGCAGTGTATTAACAGAGGCGCAAAGTCGACGACGCATTAGCTGATGCTACACATACTTTAAGGACAACTAACTTCGTACTTCGTGCAATCGTACTTATAGCACTTCGAACAAAAAGCGGTGCGACTAATGCAGCGCTCCGAATTGCAGCCAACAGAGGCGTATTAATATTCTCACTCGCTGGCTCACCCCAAAGCACTACAAAACAACAATTTAGCAGTGGCTTCGGTTCAAAGGTGCAATCTGCAAGCACTGTCCCAAAATGGCAAATAACCGCCGATGTTTAAGTCGAATGTAATTAAATTCAGCTCTGAATGTACCTAACTCCTTGAAGTCGGATTGCAATTTAGATCGTGTTTTATGCACACGCTGACGATGTGCGTGCGCAATAAGCGCACTTGTACCGGGGGGATTTCGAGCTCGGTGCGCGCTGCGCGCGCGAATCCCTTTTCTCACTACATTGGTAGTAAATGTTTATGTTAATACAAGCATTCCCTTTAATTTACAGCAGTCGCAGCGGCAGACAACATGCAGACGGAGCAACATAACGTACGCGGATAGAATTGTAGGCTGGCAGTAAACCGAGCTGAGCGGATAAAACGATAAAGAACAAGACAGTGCTTTAATACGCTGCAATTACACCAGCACGTTGCACCCATTATCGTCCGCGCGTCTACCGGCGAGTTTTGAAGTAATGAAGAGCTAGAAATATCCGCGCGGCGGCCATGTTGTGCGCAACATGGCAATGCACGGTATAACTGCTCGGCGCGCACTGCGCGCAGTAGTGGAACATTGGTTTAGCTGTTGATTAATCTCAAACGGCTGCTGCATCTATAAGCTATGCGCGCCTGTTAGCAGTTCGCGGCGTGTTCGCTTGCGCGTGAATTTTAATAAATGCGTTTTGTTTATCCTCGGCGTTTTCTTATCCTGTCAACGCTAAACGATGATAGCTTTTCGAACGAGCGCGGAAATAAATGACGTCGTATACACGGAATGCCGTTCGAATACTTTGGTGCATGTTTTCTACTCGTAGCAGTTTTTAAAGCGTGCGCTGACGAGTGCAAATGAAACATGCGTACGCTTTCTTCCACTCCTTCATTAATTACGTGCGTTGCTTTGGCGGCGGTTGGCATTTTTCCGTTACCGAATACTTTTCAAGATGTTGCCCCAAAACGTGTCTTGTGGAGTTGGTGACATTTTTATTTTTGAGTAAAACGACTATTTTTAATAAAAACGCATTAGGTTTTTTAAGTGACTTTCGCTCTAAATATACACCCGAAACCGCCACCTGGCCTGACTGCCCGCAGTGCGTAAGCTAAACACAATTTCCGGCTTAATGGAATAATTTCGTATAGCCGAGACGGGGTTGAGCGATGCTGATGAAACTATGTAAAGTGCATAAAGCTCAAGCCGACGGAAAACCGTCGAAGACGTGCGGCAGGAGGCACATTCATAACGAATCGAATTTTCCGGATATTTTGCCAATTATATTACATAAAAATTCCCCTTTCATCGGCATCGGGCAGCGATAGAAATGATGGCCTGACGCACATTTTGCTTAAACTTAGAGCAACATAAATAAAGTTTTAATGGTTCGTTTATTCTTCAGCATAATGGAATCGAGTTGGAAGTTTAAGGACCCGTAAGTATATGCATGTGCGTTATGCGACTATACATATTCGTATTACGTGGCGACGCCGACGGTGCGGTGGTGGCGGATGATGACGACGCCGCCGCCGCCGTCGAAAAGGGTGGCTGCCGAAACCTAGTTACCGGAGATTGAATACGGAACCGTGATTGGCAGGGGAACTGTCAGGCTTTATCGCGATCAGCGGGCCTTTTATTGTGTGCCAGACTGCAAAATATTGATTTTGCATATGAATATACCCAGGGCGGGTGCGCACGCGGGCGCTGGCGGTTTTTCAAGAAGTCGCGCGGCGCGGAACCCCACTAGATTTTATTGAACAAGCTACCGCCGGCACGCCGCCAACGGGGTGATAATCCCACAAGTACTCCCGACGCCTGCCGCCCGATGACGACGGCTTACCAGAAGCCTTGTTATCCGCGGTGAGAATTATCGCCGCGGCAAAAACAAAAATACACACGCGCACGCGGAAAAAGGAGAATCCTGATGTGAAAGGAGAGAGAGTTGGTTGGGGATAGGATGTGAAAGAAGGGGTGCATTTGGGACACGCCATAAACTACATGCTGGGCGATATCGGTTCTCAATACCGAACCGATGACCGATTTAACAGGTTGCGCTGGTGGTGGGCGAACGCATCCTTCGGTTCCAGCTGCCAGGGACAGCGCTAGCGATAAGCCATTGAATACAAGTGGTACGGCGGAGTGTCGATGGAGGACGGAAGACGGCTGCCATGGCGTCGACGTCAGGATATTCCCATTGATGGCTTTGATCCTCGACATTTCTAACGCAATATGACGATGTCAGGACCAGATGACGTGCATAGTTCCAATATCCCACTAAACCACAGAACCTAACCTCACATTCCCTAACCCTAACCTATCAACATCATTTGCATTTCAACACAATTATAAATAACTACACTCATACCTCGATATAGGAGACCCCGGTATAGTGGATATCGGATATTGGGACAAATTCCCGAATCCAAGGTCACTTCGAGACAAACTAAAATCCACTAAAATCGATGATTATTTTAAGAATTACGAAAACTCGTTCCATTTATATTTTAATTTTTACTATATTTATGTATGTACAGTCTTGTTTCATTAAACTTCTGTTTTAATTTTGAATTCGAAATTCTAACAATTCTCAAGTCATATGTTTTTGAAGGTTATATAGGCCACATTATGAAATAGTGGACGATTGGATATAGTGGACAAGGGTCCGCCCCAATTAGTCCCCTATATCGAGGTATGAGTGTATTACCAATAACATTTTTTTGAAAATGTATATTAATTTGAGTAAACCTTTGATTCTTCTCTTATTATTTTTCATCACATATTTTGTTATGTTTTCTGGAGATGTAGAATGAGAGAGAACATATATAATAAATGAACACTGACCACATTATACCCCCACTGTCAACTTCTGACGAGGTTTCAGCGAAAGTATAGTACATTACATACTAAGAGTGGAAAACAATGAATGTTCCACTCGAAGTGTGTACAGCGCTTTACCTACGATCATTCCCGTTCGATATATTGTACAATTTTCAAATTTTTCAATTTTATTTAATGACCGATAATTTTGCATGTTTGAGAATTTTGAAGACAGATGTCGCGGTTATGTTGCACAACAGCTGATCCAAACTTATTTAGGTCTGCCGCTGTGCGATCGTTTTTCCAAGGTCTAGTGTTTTCCGTTGCACTGTACAGAAAACATTGTTGACATGAAATGCATTGTTTTCAAAGCCACCTTATTGTACAGAAAACAGTGTTTTCAAGTACGGGAGTCGGTAAAAGTACACCATCACCGTAAACAGTGCGAATGTGAAACAAACAACTGAAAAATTCAGTGTGTCGAAAAATTACGTCATTTATTCCCGGCGCGTGATTTGTAGCCATCGAAACTGGATTACCAACGGTAGTAGGAAATTGCATCTGGCGCTTCATTCCGCCGGGCACCCCGTAATAGCAATAATTCATTTAGGGGCCGGCAGGAGCGCGCAGCGCGGGCACGCAAAAAATTCGTCAAATGCTTGTCCGTCCGCCGCCGCCGCCGATATTCGGAATGTGCGAAATTCATTGCATCGCATCAAATTCCCCGCTGCCCTCACGCACCCGCGTGCGTTTGAATGCCTCCATTTTCGACGTAACACGACGCTACATTCCGTTCGCCATCCATGAGCGATGCGCCATGAGCCGTGAGCCATGGAGGTCCACGGAATTAGGCGAAAATAAAGCCCTCGCAAACGCGGCAGGAAATAAAATTTGCGAACGCAATCCGCGAATCCCGAAATCCAAGCGCGCGCTCGCTGCAATTAAATGCGATTCATTCGACGCGAACAATTCGCCCAGTCAGTGGAAAACGCTTGCAGTGCGATGTGAAAACGTGCAAAATCCCATCGCAAAACTTCATCCTAATTGTATATTGGATTCGCCGAGTGCCGGTTTTAATTATATCATTTTCGCGCGAGACGCGTAATGAAAGGCTGGAAAAATCCACTTCGTCCTTTGGCGAGCTTTTCCATAGTATATGATCGCCTGTAATTATGCGCAAACAATCTTTGAGTTTGCCGAGTTAAGAAGAGGCTAAGGTCTACACGGCAAATATAATGGAC
>JAODGB020017343.1:0-11304 GCA_027574905.2 Earota dentata | reverse complement strand
TGATGTTCAACGCGAAGGTGTTGTTGAGTGCGAGTGGGAGCCGATACTTGAAGTTTCAAGATCATTCACTACGTGATTCTACTCCCTATATAATTACATAATTTTCGATTCAGGTCATCATAAATTATTCCTTAGTTTTAGTGTTTATTTTGATTTATAACACGAAAAGAAGACGTGGATGTTGTTTCCAGTGTCTACTAATGAAATGCGGAACTATATCTGACATAATATACATTATTATGAGAAACACAGATGTAGAAAATATCTCCAAACCAAAACCAGGATATTCGTGGAAGTGTAAAACTTAATTTTGTTTTCAAATGTTTGCATTCCGTTGTGTCCGCTCCGGAATAAGTTCATAAGCTATGCTTTCATTCTTTATCCGTTTATGCTTTCGGAGCGAATTCGTCGTGGAATTGTGGAATTGTGGAAGTAACAATTACACTTCAGCCACAGTCACAGCATTTATGTTGTAACACAGTTTTGGTTATTTAATAATTTTCGGTTACGCATAACCAGATGACTCGGAAACCTCGGAAACAAGAGCAAAATAAACCCAAACTGCGTTGTGCATTAGACAAGAGTGCACAAAGTGATACTTTTTGATGGTTGTATAATTGCAATCGGAACTATGTAGAAAGACGACATGAAAACAAGAGCAGTAAGACAATCTAGAGTTGGCTAATGTGTATCTCCATATACAACATACAAAATACTAAATGAATGCGGGAGAAGAACTTAATAAGAGGACAACGATACAGATCCAAAAACAGAACAAGCAAGATATATAACAGAGGTGCTGAAGAGGTAATTAAGCATTATGTAAGGTCACATCGCAAATTCAGAATTCTGAATAAGAAATGTAAATAAAATGACAACAGCAAACAAATACACTTCGTCTTCGACGAGATTTAATTTTATCCGCGAAGGTTTCCTTTAAGTATTTAAGTTTTATCTTAATTTGTTTAATGTATAAATTAGCTAACTACATTAAAACTTTAAAGGACACAATATTTTTTACATATTTTAAGATTTTGCCTAGTTTTAGGTGTTTTTGGTGACTGAAATAGTTTGTTTTGATTATAGTTTTGTATTGTATGTTAACCTTGATGTGTGATCTACTCACCAGGGGGCGTGACTAAATTTTAGAGCATTAAAAGGTGTCGTAACTACTGTGCATAAGCTCACGCTGAATTGCTACTTATTTTAATCCGAACGCGAAACTATCAATTAGAAGCACCGTAATTAAAGAAATATCACACCCTTGCGCAATCTTGGCGTCTGGGTGTGGAGGCGCATGGAAGACAATAAGATTATTAACCTAATTAATCACGCTTGCTAATTTCGCGCGCGCGACTCATTAAATCCGTGTTATTACAAATTACCACCACCACCAATACAATCACAACTATTAGCAACTCCTACAAAAGATGTACATCACTTTTTATCAAGAATTGGAATTTAAACTTATATTTACGAAGAAAACATTGCTTGTTAAAAATGTAGAAGTTATATTTATGTTTTGTGTTGTTTGTATTAAATGTGCGAAATTAATGAGTTAGTTGGTAAATAACGTTTAAATAATGTTACCGATGAAGCACAAGAAGCATTATTGCAAAGCACTGAGTGCGAGTTCGAAGGTCATCCCCCAAATAATTTATTACCATTGCATTAGCATTAAAATAACGCGCTCGTTCACTTTTCATATCGTTCCATCGCGGCCACTTGCGACTTGCATCTCTGCCTCATTTACATTTGCGCGTTTGATTTCATTCGCAGTCCCCGCTCCCCGCGTGCACACATAATGGCCTGTGAAATACGCGCGCGGCGCGATTAATGAAAATGAAATTCCACTTTGCTTCATATTTTCGCCTCCATCCTTGTTCGTTCCACTCGTCGCGACGCCACCCACTGCTCGGGTGGTGGCGCTGCATCCGTCTGCATCCGAAGTATAGGTGTAGGTGTGTTCATCGCGCAGAAGAGGAGAGCCGCAAGAAAAGCGTCAGCACAAAAATTATATAGGCAGGCGAGCGTTGGTGTGCGGCGACAGTGCGCGAAACGTGTGCGTCGTGCGAAGAACGCATGCTCTCGGCGGAGAAGAAGAAGAAGAGATTTAAAAGTTTTGCTTCAACCGTCTTCCAGTCTTCATTCGCATCAATAACATAACGACAACAAATGTGAATTGTGCTCTTGGCCATATATCATGGCAGGTTACCTTAAGGTATGTCTACTTCGCTACATAAACTAACTTTATTAAAAATTTAAAACTTCCAAATTTTATTACTTCTTTCCTACAGAAGAAACGCTTTAAAACTTTTTTGATCACTAGTGTCCTCAAAAACTTTAATTTTACTTATCACCAGATGCAATCAAGTTTGGCATAGTTCAGCAAAAGTTTTGTCACTTTTACCTTTTGTTTTCAATTAGTTACTTATCTCTTAAATGGCTTATCAGATCTTAGGTGGCCTTGATACAACCATTGTTGTCTTCTCTGCCTTTTATGTCTTCGTTGTTTCATGAAATGGCGTCTTTGGTGACTGTGTTGATGACTTGCTGACTGTGTCATCGAATGAGTGACTTGCTAACAAGCTGAAAGTAACTTAAGTAAACTCTGTACACCTACACTTTAAAGTCAAACAGTTAGATGAAATTGTAGGAAAAATCTACTTCCATGAAGGCATATCAAGAGCACTATTATGTGCCTATGTGCAGAAGGCATGATTTTCATACGTGTTTAACCTAAATAATCGTCACGAGCACGAAAGTATGCGCTGTGCGCAAAGTGGCCGGTAATGCTCGCGATTAGAGGATGCGAACGCTCATCCACTTCGGAACCTGCATTAGATTTTCACTTTCTTATATAAACTGTATGTTGAGCGCAAGCAACCATCATGTGCGAATGTGCAGACATTTAAAACTGGACTAAAGACTACAAGCTGGAGCTGTCTTAAGTAGTTAGCGCAGTTAATCTTGAATTAATTGAAGAAATCTTCCGCTAGACTTTAGACCAGTTTTGATCACACTTGAAATCAATTTAAACTCGTTTCGATGTGAACTACTCATTTCGTTTAATCTTTAGTGAAGGTTTATGTGAAACGTGAAACTATCAAATTAATTGATTGGTAATTCTTTTTCAACTTCAAATCGATTGAGGGCACTATTTAAATCAGCAGAAAACATCTTCCGGTTTGGAATTGACTTAAATTAAATCACTTTCAAACACACATTTTCGTGTTTCGAGTTTACTCGATTTTATTTGCTTGCATGTCTTGCTTGTGGGTATTGGGTGCTGGATTCTTTATCACGACTTTGTTTCACGAGCGAGTAGCTCGCAGATACACCCGACGTGTGGGCGTATTATACATTCAAATAACACAATAATTACACAACAACATGTTGCTTGGCTTTGTGTTAAAGCTGACTTCCAGCCAGGCCAGCCTGCCTTCAGCATTATTAATTTCACAGCATTCTAATATCACGGAATAAGGTACGCTAATGATACCTTCGGCTTCCTTTCCTGCTCACTGGGTGATACATACCCAGATAAGACTTTCTAATCGACGCGATTTTTAATAAATCATCGAGCTGGATTAAAAATTAATTGAATGGATGAAATCTGAGAATTGCATCTCTACACCTACGAGAATTTATAACTCAATAAGCAAGCAGACCATGAGATGAGAGATTTATAAATCAACGTTTTGCGGATTCTATTAAACTTTATTAGTTTTTTTGAGAAATAAGATATTTAAAATTTCTCTCACGTCCGGACTGTTTCCACCGAACTGGTTCCAACAGTCACCATTGCGCTTTTTTAGATTTATTATATTCGTTGGCTTCTACTGTAGAGGTTGTAGTTGTAATTGCTTTGTTTGCTGGTTTTCTGGTTCAAATGAAATTATAGTTTTCTACGTTTTTGCCGTTTTCTCATTTTGCTTTGTGGTCATTCTTGAATTTGCATTTGTGTTTCTTCACTTTGCCATACTTTACCTCTGCAACGCTGCAACTTTGATTCGACTATGAAACTTTTATCTTGATCTTGCAAATTGTTTACGTTGAATTGGACAAGTTGTCCAGTTTACTGCAATTAAATGAAGAGCAAAAGCGTGCATCCGCATTACAACAAACATAACTACTGCTCAAAGAAAATTACTTCAAAAACACTGAGAGAAGCAAATATTGTTTCAGCATTACCCAGGTACTCTTCATTGTCTACTCTATTTACTAGAGCACTTGATTATGTGTCACTTTTCTGAGGAATTGTGTTTTCACCTGTCATGACAATATTTTATTTGTTCTTATTGTTTGTTAGCTTAATTAGTGCTAATAAATGCTTTTAGCTGTCATACGTTGTCGCATTGTTTGTTTGTTTGTTATGTATTGCAATCAGTCGGTTTCTAATTACAGATCGCAGTGCTTGTCTTCCTGCTCTCCGCGAATGGCGACGCCTCGTCCGAAGCGAGCGCATCCAACTCCACCGTGACCAAACGAGATGCCAGCGCAGATTTGGACGCGGCGGAAGCAAACGGTAAATTGGAGATCATCAAACAGATCAAGAAAGTCAACGACGACGGTTCATACACGATCGGTTACGAGGCGGACGATGGCTCCTTCAAGATAGAGAGTCGAGATGTGCTAGGGAACATCAAGGGCACCTATGGTTACATCGACGATCAGGGTGACATTAAACGGGTGTCGTACAGCAGTAGCAATGCTACTGAGGGTGTTACCTCGACGAGTGAGCCCGTATCAGTGGTACAGAGGATCCCGTCCAAGGTGAATATCAGTAGGACCAGTCCCACAACCCGAAGACCTTTGTATGTCCCCACTACTGGTATCCCCACGAGTACTAGTGGAGCGGTGCAGTCAATTCCTCGAAGAAGGATTTCCCTATCTACCACGACAACCAGTGCTCCGACTACTACTGAGAAATACAGTCAGTTTATCAAAGATGCATTGAGTGCTTCCAAGTTGAGTCCTGGTGTGACCTCCACTCCTACAACGATTTTGTATGAGAGCTCGACGCCAGCAAGGATTTTGGCTCAGAGCAAACCCTTAGTTAGAGGCACCCAGAGCACTCAGAAGGTTACCACCTCAGAGGGTCAACTACTTCGACCTGAGGTGTTGCTCAAACCTACAGATATGCCATTGTATCGGAGACTGCCCATCAAGACTACCCTTCTTGACGAAGATACTAAACCCGTAACAGAGGAACCTGACATAGAAAGAAGTAACGTGCTCAGGAGGCAGTTGCCCCCTACAGCTAGAGATGAGAAGGTCTTCGACGCAAGGCAGCATGTGCTCAATATCCAACAAGGCGCAGGCGATGACACTGTTGATGTTTACAGTGCTTCCGTTACTACCGGCTCACCAAGACCACTGTTTACTACCACATTAAGACCAAGAATAGTCTCTACAACTCTTAACCCCTTGCTCCATCGGGCAACTCCTACAATAAGATATCCAACTTATCAGAGACCTCCAGTTACGAGAGCACCACAGACTCCGGCACCAACTACGGAGTATCCGCAAGAATCATCTACCGAACCCTCAGTTACAGTGAGCCCAGTGCCAGTGGTTCAAATTCCTGCAAATTCGGGTCCTCCTAATGATGAAGAGCCAATTCGTCAGCAGTACGTTGAGTTGAGGCATCCATATCACCGTGGTGCAATTCTGGTTCCGGTGAGTCACGTCTCCAGAAGACCAGTGCCCGAAGACCAAGTGCAGTATCAACAAATACAACCGCTCCAAGGTGATCCAAGCGTCCAGGAACCTGTGTACCAGTACCGTCGTGTTCCAAAATTCCGACCAATTCCGGTCCATGTGGACGAGAATGGTTTTATTCGAGAATACTCAACACCAAACCCTTATGCAGTTCAGAGACCTGTTACACTTGCCCCGATGCATGTGCAAGATCCCCGACAAGCCTACATCAGCCAGAATGACATCATCAACGAAGTAGACTCAATTAAACCACCGGTATCAACTCGAGACTTCCAAAAACTCCTGGAGCAACTAATCTTGCGACAAAGCCGCCTGGAGAAAATCAGCGCTTTGACCACTTCCAATCTGTACAGACCACAACGACCACAGTACCAGGAAGTCTATCAACATCCGCAACATCAACAACCTCATCAACACTCACACCAAGTGCAATTTGTTCCACGCACCCAAACTCAAACAGCTCAACCTCAACAACAGCACCCTGTCATTGTACGTCCCGCTCCGCAACCCTTAGATGAACACCCCTACAATCAATACGCCCCTGTCACATTTACCCCCTCTCCACATGGACCTGGCAGTCAATCAAACTACCACCCAACCAAACGCATGGTGCGACCGGGACAGGTACACCTGAATCACAATCAGCATCTACAGCAGGAGCAAGCTGATGATGAGTACCTTCCAGCGCCAGTAAGGGAGATGCTGTTGTTACGGATGCTACAGTTGGCCATCAATCCATCGCTGCCTTTAGACGTGATGGATAACATCGACTCTGCAACCACACCGCAGCCACAGAAGGGCGGAATTATGCGGAATGCAGTGAGGAATGTCGAGATATTAGGCGAGGCTGAAGACGACAAAAGGCCCAGCAGGACGAAAAGGTATAAACAAGTTGAATTCGACTACTACGACTAATAAAGAAAATATTTTAAAGCATGACATAAAATGACATCTTTCTGATCATGTTTTGATCATTGCCAAAGATTGAGAAGGCGTCTATTTTTATATTTGAGTGAAGCGATTGTAATATTAATGTAAATATTATTTATTAATTAATTTCTTCTACGATTACAAACAGTTTCCGAGCATATCCAAAGATTATGTCTTATGTTTTGAATATCTGTTTTTATTGATTAATTTTTAACAGTTATTTTATAAACTTTGTAATAAATAAATCATATGCGGAGAATAAAATAAATCGAATGGATTTGACCTGGGATGGATGGGATTAATTTCCAGTAAAAGTAATTGGCAATAATTGAAAAGTTCAGTGAAAGAAGAAAAAAATAAGTATAAATATGTTTTTAATATATTCAATATTCAATGCGTGATGAAAACTAGGCAATGCGTAATTTCGGATTACGTCAGTTTCTGTAACATCTCCTATCTTGCAACTTCACAACTTCTGTAACCGTCTTGTAGCTTTGTATATTTTCTACGCAGAAGTAGTCGCTTCGATTGCGTAGCGCCATAATTTATATTATGCGCGTCGGCCGCTGTGCGAATAAATTCCGTTTATTCCTTTATTAAAAATTATAAAATCGCTAACCATGAGAACCGCGCCGGTGTCGATTGTCTTCACCTGCACAGACATGAATGACTTCTCTCTTTCTCGCATGCGGGTGCATTTCGCCTGTTGCGGACAGGCCGATGATGATGTTGATGCTTTCGCTCTCGTTGTTCGGCTTTTGTTCGCGAAGGCGCGCAGCACGCAGGTAGGAAGACAATGCGCAAAGTCGAGACAATCGTTTAGATGATTTGCGTGCAGTCATAACCAGAAGGAGCAGCCGCAGGAGCATTTATTTTGCGTGCAGCTTCGTGTTTGCTTGTGGATGTCGACTGTCGGCATAGTGGTTTGAAAAGCCGAACGAGGGAAACAAGCGACGTAATGAATATTCATTAAAATTAAGATGGTTCCACGGCGTTCAGCGGTGAATGCTGAAGGAATCGAAGGCGCCTAGAGAAAAATAACGAATGTAATAACTGCCAGGGAAAAATGCAGGTATGGTTATTATGTTGCAAAAAACACTCAATTCAAGATCTATAGATATACACGTTCACAAAATAACACCAACAAAAAATGCTCATTAAAAACATCATTAAAACAAACCTATAAAGCTAACATTGCTTTTTAAGTCTTAAAAGTACCCAAACATATTTTAACAGTTATAGTAATCACAGAAATATCGGGATTAAAATTTTGAGTCTTCTTTAAACTTGGTGTAAGTTTTATATTTTATGCTTGCACAAATTATGCAACAATTTATGAACAATAAAACTTAGCGTCTTCGTCGCTGTTCACATCGCTGCGAGTGTTCGTCCTTTTTCTGCGCATCACGCCAACAGCATATTTCGGTTGCGGTAATTGGCAAAGAAAGAAAAAGGAAACATGCAACGCGCTCCGAGATGCTTCGGCGTGGTGTGAAATGTGAAAATTATAAGCATTACACGTATTACTCATGTGCAAACACGTTTAAAGCGCACTTACCTGATGGTCGGGCGAGATAATCGTAATAATTAAACGTTCGGCGGGATTACGTTTACGAGTATTTGAACGCTCAACTTTTCAACGCATACTCATAATCATAACTAACTTGAGTACCGCTTTGAATGCCAAAAAATTGATGCAATCGATGCGGAATATGCCTATGTTTTACATAATTTTATTTAACAAGAATTGTGCAAAAAAAATATTTTCATTTGAAATAAAATGTAAATTTTGGCAACATGGATTTCTAACTTTAATTTATTCTAAAACGGATTCCAATCTGGAGGGTTCTTCAACAATTTCCTTCTCGAGTTCAAAGTCGCACTCGGCATTCCAATCCTGAATGCTGCCGCTGCCCATTGCCATGAACACTGTCGCTGTGATGAGCAGGACGGCGGAGGATGCTCCAAACACGAGGCGCCACCATCCGGCAAACTAAACCATTAACATTTTCAAAATACGAAATAAGCATTCTAGCATAAAAGCGGCAAAAGTAATTTACCGAGCCATGTAGTCCTTCGGAAACGACATAGTTAGCTGCTAATAATCCAGCTGCACCCACAGTTTGACACAATCCGAAGACAGTTCCTAAGAGTTACATTTACGAACAAAATTATATATAGGTTTAATGATGATTAATATTGTAATTTTGTAATTTAAGTAATAAGAAGTGCTTTTTCAGGCACATGTGATGTGATGACAATCTGATATTGTGATATTCGGATGGTACATGTCACAGATCATTAATTAGTAAACAAGCTAGAATCTTATGCCTACCGACCTGCAAAATTCGGCGCGATATCCGCAGCGCTGGCGAACGCGCCAGCAGGCGTTGCTCCTGTCAGCGCTAAAGAAGCAGTGTAGAGAGCGGCAGGTGCAGCCGGATCACATCCGGTGTACCCCAGGACGAACATCAGCGCTGCCGGGAGGAAATGTGCTAAAATCATCCATCATAAAATATAAACTTTACTTTTGTTTTCTTAAAGAGATTACGCACAGATGTAGACGAATAATTTCCTAGCTGTTGTTGTAGAGACTATTCCAGATTCCCGGACGTGATCTACTACAATTCCGAAGGTGAGGGCTGCAAAGAAGTGACCGATATGAGGAAGGGAGTTGAGGACATCTTCCTAAAATGTTATCAGAGTTAAGGAGGTTCAGTAAAAGTATAAGTGCAATCCACAACTTACGTAAGCAATCGAGAAGCCGTAAACCAACTTGAGGTACTTGGTAACGCCCAGCATAAGGGTGGCATCTGCCCATTGGCTACCAATCACTGCAATACCGCAAGCCCATGCGGGTTTTGATAGTAATAATTGCCTCCAGGGCAGAAGACGATGCTCCTAAATAGCAGCGCATTATTTTTACAAAAAACTTTACTTTTAGGTTCCTTACATCTCTTATAGGACGATTTGGGTTCAAGGTTTCTTCGACAAACTTCCACCAGAGAAAGTACCACACGATCACTACCATAGTGATGATATAACTTAGCCAGTCTCTTCCAAGATGGCGGACTAGTGGTGTTCCAAGCAGGCCCACAACCGCATATCCCAAGTTTACAGCTATACATTTCAACATAGATGAAGAAGTTTCAATTAAATTGATGCCCTACGTTGTTACCTGTATATGTAGAGACAAAACCGCTTAAATGCTTTGGTTTGAACCAAGTTACGGCTATCATATGAGCTGCTGGCCACATTGCTCCCTGAAATAAAACTTACAATGCTTACAAAGCTTACAAAGAGAGTTTAGACATGACAAACCATGAAGACACCTTGAATAATCCGTATTGCAACATGATAGGGTGTTAGCCATGCAGCCGGCACCAAGAGTGCACTGACACCAGCTCCTAGAACACCAGCACCGAAAAGTCTCTCAGCACCCACTCTAGCAGCAATTCGGCTTGCCGCTAATGGGGATATCAATGTACCCCACATGTAAGCTTCCCTGAGGATGGATTCCGTGCGATCTGTTCTTGTCATAGGTATCTAAATGAACGCAAACCAATGAATTACATTTTTCATGAACTTTCAGAAGGTCCCAAATGTGATTGGTGATAGTTACCTCAATATGCGGAATAGTTCTCACAACATGCACGGTATTCCTCTGCTCATCCGGCGCTGGCGGCTGGCAGTACCTTGTTATGTAGCTCGTATTCTCCACATACTCGGCGAACTCCGCCGTGGAATACGGCGATGTGCTATTAGCGCGAAGCGTCACCGACGCCGATTGTTCAATGACGCCAGCCAGTACAAATCCAGTAATTGAGAAGAAGAGCAGTAGCTGACGATTTCCAATTTGTTCTACAACCGAATAACCTTTACAATACCTGTTTCAAGTGTTTCAATCTGATGATGGTGTTACCGTTGACAACTTTGGCGGCTTTTTGCAATTGCACCGAGCTCCGTTTCAGCGTCGCCAGCGGCATAATTTCGGCGGCGACGGTCGCCAGACCATCCAACTCGAGACTGAAACGCTTAGCAGAAGTACATGTATTTGACGCATCAGGCCGTTGAAGTGCTCCGGCAAAAGTACATGCACGTCCAGCGCAAAACAGCTCAAGTTGATTGATAAATTGCTCTTGCGTTTAGACGGCATCAAGCACATTAACAATAAGTGATGATAGCATCATCAAAATGTAGCGTACACAGAATCCACCTACAGAAATTGAATTTTGACGCGACAAAAACGTAATGTCAATCGATTCGTTCGAAACAGTGGAATGCATTTTTACAACATATTTGAGCAATCAACTGAACTTTGATGCAACTTACATTCATATTAATTCAATTCTTTGTAAACTGCTGCTGGTTAATAAAAGATGTCGCTTCTAATTCCAAGTCGGTAAGACTGCCTGGAAACGCTAAGTCACTTGTAGTATTGCTAGATGAGTACAGATGTCGCTACGCGCACTATAAAACCAGTAAACTGGCTTAAGTCAAATTCCAACGGTTTTAGCAGCTGTTTGCACTCCCATTGTCAGTTGCACGATGCATCTTCACTTTCCTTCTCTTTCTATTCCGCGTGTGGGTTTCAATGCCTCACTCGGCGTGGTAGGTGCGTGATGTTTGAAGCGCTGGAGGTCTTTAGTT
>JAODGB020017332.1:0-51987 GCA_027574905.2 Earota dentata | reverse complement strand
GTTTCGAGCGCCATCAGCACCTTCGAAAAGCGCCAAAACACTGGCACTCGCGCGAGTGATCGAAAATGTAAATAGTGCAGCGCCAATGAAGACAACATAGGGCGGCGCACTCAACCAGCACGCTAACGTAATCATCATCAACGCTAAACAGCAAAACAACCAGCGCGACGCAAACGTCAGCGTCGGGGAGAACGGCGAGAGGCAAAAACACGCGCGCCTCGCTTTGTTCGAATCATGTGTGCAACAGCATCCCGGCGCAATCGAAGCACCGAGCAAATGCATGCAGCTGAAGAAGTTTGCAGCCGGCGCGCAAATACATGCTATTAAACAAACTGGACGTTCGGCGAAAATCCGCTGTCGCCATGCGAAAAGTGCTCGCAAAAACCTCCACGCTTCCCGGCCCTCGAAGACTCGAAGAAGTGTATTTTCATTGTTCCCGAAATGAGGGTAAATAAAAAGCCCTTGCGGCCGGGCGCAATTTAATAAGAAAACTAATTGGCCTTGACTTATCGCTAATTTCCGCCGGTTCCGCTTCGTGTGCACGCGCCGCCGCCGCCGCAAAGTGAAGAATCAATCAAATAAAACTATTACGCCGTGACACAGAAAATAATCTAATAAAGGCTTGCGGCCGGCGAGTCGACAAGCCGCAAGAACACGAAGATAAGCAGAGCGCACGTGGGCACGGGATCGAAACGCATTAATCGCGAAAATGTAACGGACCCAGCGACGACGAAGGCCGCGAAGGAAACACGAGGAAAGTGGAGAGAAGCGTAGAGAACGCGCAAAAACCGCACGGAAAAAAAAAAGAAGAAGCAGCAGCACATATGTGCAGAGAAGCGATAGATGAGGAACCTGGGAAATATCACATCGCTAATACGTTCCAACGTTCCGGCGTCCCAACCTTGGAATGCTCTCTGCCTTACAAAAGACGCCAAGAAAGCCAAGGAGGCAAAACACGTTGTTGCAAATATGATTTGCAGCGATGCGATTAGATTGTATTGTGGTCGATTAGATTATAAAGATGAATGCGGTGTCTGATGTCCTTTTTATTATAGAGATATAGGGGAGAGAAGCACATGTTAGACAGTCTGAATTGGACCACCATTGTAACTTAACCACCAATAAGAACATGCTTCTGTTATTTTTGGAGGCAACTTCCTTTTTAATACACTAGCCCAGTGATATTCAAGGTAGACATCGAAAACGTGGAACTGCAGGACTTCTCTGCATTAGGATTATCGCACGCATTGCTCCAGCCAGCGCCAGCCGAAAGCCCTGGCTTAAGACTTACGAGATTAACACATGCCACCAGCCGCCCCCATGCCGCACTACACATCACCTCGGCGCAGGAACTACCTGCAATATCCGCATGTGCTCAATGGAGCAAGATATCCCAGCGCCCTTCTGCTCCTGCTGGGGATCCACGTGTCGCATAATTCGCGCAGCTAAGTGATGTAAAGCTGGCCCCCTTCACCGCGCCAGGCTGCGCCCGAATAAATTTTATATTCATAATCCGGCCCTTTTGCCGCACCGCACACACATGTATACATCTAGATAGACGCATGGGTCAGACAGGGTTTGGTCCGGCACCTCGGCACTATCACGTGGCGACTTGTAACCCAGCAGCCGCCCCTGCCGCACAAAAATAGCCGACAATATTAACTAATGTAAAAGTCTAACGAGCGTACGTGACGCGCAATAATTAATTTCGTTACCGGATTACCGGGTCCGATACCAGACTCTATCTCTCTCACCTCCCGGCCAGTTGTTTCAGTTCTTTCATCCCCCTCGGAGCGCCAACGAGCTCCAGCATCAAACAACCTGCATGCAGTTCATTCATTACTTTCGTTCAGCACGTGTAATTCCAGTTCATTCTGTTATTAGAAATTAGCACCGGCACATCACACGTGCGCCATGCTGCATGTACTACCGTGCTTTGCGTTTTGATGAAATTCACCGACAAGCGAAGGGAATAAATCCCAACTAACGGCATTCATTGCCCATCGGCAGCGAGCAACATTGTTTACGCGTTTCGGGTTGAATTGTTGAGCGTGCTTGCGGCCTGCGGTTTTCGGGCGAAGTTCGCCCTGCCGCGCGCGCGCCGGTCAAAGCAGAAAGCAGAAAGTGGAAAGTGCAAAGTGGAAAGTGAAAGTCGCGTCTGTAGCCCGGCATTCAGAGTCCGCATCCGAATCCGAATCCGAATCGCAATCGGCATCGGAATTGGAAATTTGGAAATGCGCCGAGAACCAGATCAACATGCCATTTTTCTGTTTCGTGTTTTGTTTCGCCCCCGCTGCTGTTTATACTAAATGTTTATCAAGCGGGCGAGCAGCGGAAGAGGAAAATATCCAGCGCAAGCTACACGAAACAAGTGTGTAATTAATTCAGCAGCTCGGACTTATTTTCCGTTCCCGGCTGCATGGAGCGCCGAGCAGGGCGCAAGGAGCAGGGAGCAAGGAACAACCGCTCTGGACATGGAAATCAAAACAATGAGCGTCTGGTGGAAGCTTGGAAGCTCAGCGGCAACTTAACCAACACGGGTGTGTGTGTGTGTGTGTGTTCGGAAGGCGAAGTGGTTTGAAGAACAACAATATATGCAAATAATCATACCCTTGTCCGCCGCGCCGTCAGGCCGGGAGCCAGCCAGGAGTTGAGCGAAAAACGCCAACTTTTTGCACGTGGATCATTCTTCAATCCGCCCAACTGCCAGCCTCCGACGGATGTGTGGCGTGGATGGGGGGGCTAATCGAAGCGTATTGTTGGCGTATGTATATGAGTTGGAAGCTATTATTGTTAAGTTATTTGCGGATGAGCGGACGGCCGTTTACACACGGTTTTCCCTCCGCGGCCCAAAGCCGTTTAGATTTTCGTGCCGCGCGCGCAACAGTGATAAATTAATAAGAAACAACGTCAATATGTAATTAACATATTCATGAGCGCTTTTATCAAGTGTAGTTGTAGTGGAGCATTGTTAACTAGCGCCGCTGTCGCCGCGGCCGTCGTAAAGTTGCGAAGGTGGTAAAACATCCTCCGAGCAGGCCAAAGTTAAACCACGCGCGCGCACACACCCAGGACGACGCTGGCAGCTAATCTAAATCGTCCTTATCTTTGGCCGATCATTCCGCCGGCCGGACCCGAGGTGCAAGAGTTCAAGAGTTCAAGCCGTCTAATAATTTAGGCCTTTTGTGTGGGACGTAACAAGATACAGCCGGCGTACCTGAATTGAATGCTTGGGAAAAGAGTGCGATGGGGGCGGGCATGCGCGTGACGCAAATGTGCGAGACAAAAGATTCAATCTGCGATTATTACAAAGTTGATATTCGCATATTAAATGCTCGGCGCGTGTCTTGTGTGTGTAATGTGTATGAATACCAGCTTGGGATAATACCAGCGCCGAGGACACTGGGAGGCTGGCGGATGGCGGATAAAACGATCCTTTATGCGGGTGTGTGTGTGTGGGGGGCGCGCGCGCGGTTCGATCGCGAATGCGATAATAACGGCACCGCGCACAATGTGCCCGCCGCCGCCCCTCCAACGACAAGACGATGAGGTATTTCCTAATATAAACGTACAAGTGAGTACAAGGACTAAACATCCTTTATCGCCCTTATCGGCCCGCGTGTATCTCTCCCGCACAATATGCTCATGTTGGGCGCGCTCGCGAAGGACATTCGGAAGGCGGCTTGAAAGGGAGCGGAGGGGTGTCCCCGCAAGGTAGGCAAATACAACGCTGACGTCGTTGTGCGCGCTGCATCCGAACGATTATGCCAGCCGTGCTGGGAGGCCAGAAAGGGTTTGTTTCGCTGCGCAGGGAATTGTTTGCACGCGCGCGCGGGGGGTACATATTAATGCGGATGTCGCTTCAACTATTACGCCCGCGTTACCTTCGATAATTAACCGGTGCGCGGCGCGGCGCGGCGCGGAGCGAACAGAGACGATTGCGATGCCGGGCGGTAGTCAACAAAAGGATGACACCCCGGCAGGCACGGCGCATAAATAGATAAACAGATAAACAGCGCCAAGGATAAGTGAATATTCGCCGCTATCATATCCACATCATATCAACAACGAATTAATTAACTGATTAACTGATTCGATCCATTATGTGCGCCCTTTGTTCCAGCGCCAAGCGTCGAATAATTAAAACTGTCTTTCTTTGCCAGGAGAAACGAGGCGGTGTAAGGCAGAGAAAAATCCAATGTTGCTGCAATGTTTCTCAGGGTGTGATCATCTGGAGATGGATGTGGATGTGGATGTGGGTGTCGTCCGAAGATTAACGAAAGCGGCGCGCAGTGCTAACATTAAAATGCCAGCGGGCATGTTACGCAATGCAAAGAATTTCTTTTTCGTTGCGTGCGGCGAACGGGGAGGGTTAGACAGCAGTGAAGAGACAGATAGACAGTCTGCCGGAGACATGGGACATATTAAACTTTGCCTGGTGCAAGGACCTCCAAGCTTCGCAAATGCACAACGAAAGCGAAATGTAACAATTCCACAAATTGAAAATGTGTTTTAAATCCGGAACATTTTTTAAATTTCGTTGCCTATTTCCGGTTGACAATCAGTTATTGTTGCGCGTGGCATCTTCACAGTTGCAAGTTGGCAACTTTTAAGTTTGCTGCGCTTCATTTCGGTCCGGATTTTGGATCAGCTTTTGCGTTTCGGCGTCCGCATTGCACTGCGTTCGGAATTCAATATAAAATAGCCCTCGCACCGCCGCACAATGCATCTCTTCCCTTTTGGTTGATTAAAACTCACGTTGGACTTTTCCGCAGAGCGCATGCTTTTTACATCGCGCCCCGCCGCGGGGCAATAAAAAAAAACGCGCTGCAGAAAAAATAACCATCATCACCGTGCGCGCACAACAAAGGTACGTTAGTACATGTTTGGTATTAATCGGAATTTGCTCACATTTTTCTATTTTGTGCCAACGTGCAGCAAATATGAAAAGTTTTAATATCCCCGCAAACATTTTATTCCGACCGCAGCTAAGCTCAGAAAATTTGGGCGTAAAATATGAAAATTGTGCAAACGCGTCACTTGTAGTCGCACGAGCAGCCAGCGCAGAACAAGTTGGAGCGGGAGTTGGAGAAGAAGAAAAAGTTGGGATAACAAATTATGTTGCAACAAAATGTGAGTGTATAAGAAAGCGCAGCGCGACGCGAGGCAGCAAAATGCGAAAATGGGAAACGTTTTATTTGCGGGTCCTTTTGCAGGCGATATTTTCGCTTCGGTTCTGCATGCGTGTCCCTTCTTTTTGTCGACATTCGCATTCATATTCGGCGCTGCTAATGCGGTGACATGTTTGCCATTTTTCTTCGCGTTTTCGCGTTTTCTCGTTTCGCTCGGCTCCACTGAAGTGGCTGACGATTTTTTCACCAATCATATACTATAGGAAGCATTGTGTGTGTCTGTGCAGTTATAAATGACCATGTGCGCTGGGCTGCTACAAATATTTATTATGTCGCCGTTGAATATCAAATATGTGGGACACAAATCTCGCAGCGCATTGAAAACTATGCGGCATGGTTGGGACTTCCCAGGCTTGTTGTTGTTTTGCTACCTTTTGCTGGCTGCTCGAAGGCATCCGGCATCGGCGGGCTGCATCGCGGCGGGGCGGTGAAAAATGCGCGCGAGGCCGAGGCGGCAGGCGAGGGCCAGATGTGCATTTCACACGCATTTATCCAGGAGCGAACGAGCCGCAGAAAGGACACATGCTCACCGGGTATTATCCCTTCGTTTACATTAGTTCAATGCCGGGCCGCACTTCGACAACAATATATCTGCACACAGAAGCGCAAAGCACAAAAAGTTCGCCCTGAAGGCGATGTAAACATTGTCGGAATATTACGGTCGACAATGTATGCATCGCATTAATGGGCCGACAAAACAAGCAGCCGACGAGCGGTTAATTGCATAAGACTAGTCGTCGTCCTCGTGACATTTCCGCGCTTAACGGCCGTGGGTCACACGAGCTGTCGTGACAACTTCACCTTTCCCGCCCGGCGCTTCCACGCGGCGTGTTTAGCTATTTCCAAGTTGTTGGTTTTTCATTCTGCTTGAAGTTCCAACTTCCCAGGCGCAATACACTCCTGCGCATTAGCATATTGATGAAGATTTTTCGCAAAGCGATTGAGCGGCGCGGAGAGCTTCGAAAACAAGTGACAGAAGTTCGCGTAATCTTCGCAGATTAAAGCCGGCTGGATATTTGGGTTAAGTGTACATTGCATTAGGATAAGAGCGGCGCGGAGTGCTAACTAGGGGGGCCGCGGCTGCGGCGGCATTGTGCGCCGTGGCGGCGGCGGCGTAAGCTGTTTGCCGGGCTGTCCTTTCCGCGGTCGCCTCGCCCCTCGAAGGTATCGCCAGGGCGAAATGAAACGACAACATCGCCGCGCGGCCGCGCACACAGCATTCCTCCATCGGCGCCGTCAACGTCGTCGTCGTCGTCGTCGTCGCAACGTCTTTCTATTTACATTGGTTGTGTTTATTCAGCCACCGAGAAAAGGACTTGGCTGGCGGTGGAAACTTGGCGTGTCAGTTTCGCAGCGCTCATCGAACTGCGCGCCCGAGCACCGATGTTCAACAGGAAAATCCACTCGGTGCTGCCAAGCACTTCCACTTCCACTGCAGGTGCAGGTGCAGGTGCAGCTGCAGGCGGAAGTGGAGCGAGTTGAAAAATCACAAATACGGGCAAACTTTCGACGCGAACTTTGTATCGATGCGCCGCGCCGCGCTGTCAGTCATAACTCATCGGCTGATTGGCTGCAGTTTGCTGCTGCAGGTGCGGCGAATTAGCGCCCACCCTCGCCGCCGCCGGATGAAAAGTGCACTTTCCAGTCGCGTGGTCGCGTGCGCCGAAGACGGCGATAATCGATTTCGATTAGTCGCGCTTTTTTGCCGCCCGCCAGCGCACAATAGCGACAAGCAGCCACCGGAAACGCGTGAATCGAAATTGGGAAATAACCGGCACGAAGCGCTGCTAACTTACTGCGCGCCCCGCGCCGCCGGCCGGCGGACAAGCGCCGCGAAGCAGGTCCGGCCGTGAAGGCGGAAAGAGATGAGTCTTCCTCCTGCTTCGCCAGCCCGCTCCAAACATGCAATAACATTTTTCCATTCGCTCGCCTCGCATTCATACTCCGATTGCGATGCGATTCGATTCCTCCCTCGTGCGCGCTTTTGTAGCATTGTTTGCGCGGCCCGCCGGTATGTTTTCCATCATCATGATAAAAGTAAAAATAATAATAAATAATAAGCGGAAGGGCGGGCGCGCAGCGAATCGAACGAAATAGAAAATAAGCCCGCCGCGCTCTTTTTGCGTTAAAAAGAAAAGCAGCGCCCTCATCCGCACAAAGCTTCCCAGCGATAAGTAGACAACATATTATCGATATGCGGTGGGCTTTCTTCGGTCGTTTTTCGGCGCGGGATTCGTTTTCGATCAGCGCGCATCGGGCGCTGCTCATGAATGTGTATTTGTTCTGCAAATGCGAATGGTGGAAACATTTGTTATCATCAGGCCCGCATTTGTGCGCAATTCCGCCAACAATGGACTAGACATTACGCGGAAAATTCGAAGCATCCGCAATGTATTACCAAAGAGTCGCAATTTTTTCTCGTTTGTATTGGCTCAATTTGAAGAGGAAAATAATTTGCATCAAGTTATTATATCTTAATTGTAACCCGACGAGCCCCCAGAATAAATATATAATGATGTAAAATATCCGATTTCCAAGTGCAGTCAGCAGGGGTTCTTTTTCAATGGAGCGGCGAGGGGCATTGATCCGGCAAGCGCTTCTTTACTAATTATGCAAACATTTATTCGTTCATTACGCGTGCGGCCCTTCAAAAACTGACCACATTTCTGAAAATCCTAAGCAAATATCCAAGTGCGCTCTGTGATACGCCCGAATGTGCAAATTTACGCAATTTTGATTCGGCATGCGCGTATTTGTTTAGGCGCTGCCCTGCCTCCGCACACACTTGTTGTAAACGCCGAACCGCGGTGAAAACGGCGGTAATTTATAGCGCATTTGCATGCCACAATAATGCGCGTTTTTTACGCGAGGGGTGCTTGGCAAATCAGAGATGAGAGCCACCATCTCGCGCGCGAAATTTATTTCGGCAATATTGATAACACTCGTAAAGCGCAATAAAGGCACGCGCGCTCGCGCGAAATAAAGGCAAATGCCGCAAATTTATGATTTAATTTACTTCACGTTCGGCGGCACGATTCTCGTAAATAATACGCGCGAACGCGAGGTGGCGTGGCGTGGCCTGGCGTTTAAGAGCAAGCGCAGGAAGAAGCGTAGAGTGCAGTGAAGCAATGCGGAAGCGAAACAAGCCATTGCGGAAATCGCATGAACTGAACTTGAGCATTTTTACCCATCAAATAAGTAGAAATATTGCGCACGGAATTTATGCGTTGTTGAAATGCTCGAAATTAAACTTGAAAGGCCTGATGTCTCGCTCAGCGGTGTGTGAGCACCGCTAACTGACTAAACCAATAAACCGCTTTGAATGCGAGTATGAGCATGAATATCGAAGGCGTATTGGCGTAAGTAAAGCCAGTGGAGTCGACTAGTCGCCGACTCGACTAATATCAATGGGAAATTTATAATGATTGCCAACATAAATCACGTTTAATATTTGCACGCGCCGCCATAATTCTCGCCACTTGTTACCGGCGACGCAATTTAAAATATTCCCCGCGTCGCGACGAATGCGGCAGGAACAAGTAGCAGGGCCCTTGGTGGTAACCTGAGTCGGCGGCGCGGCGAAAAAGAGCAAAGCAGGCGCTGCAAGGGCGGAAAGGTTAGCGCCGCCGAACAAATTTAATAAGATTTAAGGCTTCGATGCGAGTGCATGCTGTGGGTGTGTAAATATGTGATGCGCTGCAAGTGGATTATTTTCGCCATTTTCAGGCCTTAGGACATGATTTACGAGCAGCGGACAACGGATTTAGAATTTGCGCATTTTCAATTTTCAATTACGCACCTACAACTTCCGCGCTGAGGTGCGATGTGATTTACAACAGCGCGCGAATCAGAGAGAATGCAAGTTATTGCAGACAGCTCTGCGCGCTTGGTTTCGGCGACAATTAACTGCTGAAGAAGGCAATAAAAAGTGGCTAATATGTAAATAGCTGCGGATTTATTCACTGGTTGCGCCGGCGCTCATTGCGCCCCTGCGGGACGCGGCGTTAATATTCCTTTTAATATGCACCTCGTCTCGTCGTCGTCGGCGGGCGGGCGCAATTGCGCGTCCGTAGTTTTTACCCTCGGGTGGTTTCGGGAAACTTTAACCTTTCGGCCCCGGCGCCCAGCGCGATGGCGTTTTAATGAGGACGATTGTTAGTTTTCCCGCACCGGCGCGCTGAAAAAACAACTCGCGCCAAATGCCCTCCCAGTTACCTCTCCCCCAACCCCCCCTCCAACCCTGAATGGAATAAATTCCATTTCTTGTTTGCCTATGACTACGAATGAATGAGTAAATGAGTTTCAGTCGGCAGGCGCGATTTGCATGTTTCGTCGCGCCGCTCCGCCGCGGTTTCCCTCTTCCGGGATGGCTTTGCCGCCGCCGCCTTCCGCTGGCGGCGCTGCCGTGTTATCTGTTATCGCGTTAATGAGCCGCGTTTATTGCGTTTTTATTTCGCGCCGGCGTCCTTTTATCTCCCAGCTCCCCCTCGGCCGGCAAGGCAAGAAAAACAATTAAAATAATTAGAATTAGAGATGCGATGAAATTGAATCGGGCAATAGTTGAGCGTCTGCCGCCGAGGCAAAACAAATGAAGACGCGCGCGCGCGCCGTAAGAAGAAAGGCGTTGAAAGGACTAGCAGGAAAAACAGCAGACGTTCAACGCACGGCCGCGCCGGCGGAAAAAAGTAAATTAACCCAATTTGAATTCACATTAAGTAAAGTAAATTGCGAACAATTGGAATGAATTGCAGCGCAAGTTGTGACCGTTACGGATGTTGACTGAAGTTAAAGTGGAATTTAAAACAGGTAGAACGGCGAAAAAAGGAGGACGCCGATGGCGGCACACTCGAGCAGGGCAACTCAAATTAAAGACGCGCGAAAAACGGAAAAACTCAACGCGAATACAAACAAACTGCAGCCAAGGATTGCCAAGAACTAAAAAGTTTGCCTTCCTGTATTAAATTCAAATTGCAAAGCAAAATGAATTCAACATTAATTTTTATTTTTTTCGCAGCTTAAAAGATGCTTAGGTTTACCTGCTGGCGTCTAGTTATGCAGTTATTTAGAAAGCAGATCTTTCAGCTTCCGAAAAAATATAAATTATTAAATTACGCGAACAATTTCACGCTCGGCGTCGTTCGCCACATGTTATCAGGCACTTCAATTTCACCCTCGCCTTAACGCCCGCCGTCTAAAGTGCAAAATCTAACCGTGAGGGTGTTTTCGCACTTTTTACGTGCGCGTTTGCGCCCGCCCTCTCTGCGCCCCACCGGATACCGAACAAGCTCTCCTTCTTGACATGTACCGCTGATTAAGTAACGATATGAGTAGAACTTCCAGAAAAAATACAGTCTTGAGTTATATTCGCTGAAGATCATTCAAAATGCGTTCACTTCTTTGTTGAAAGGATTCGTATCGATTGCATGAAATAGAAAGTATTTATATAGTCTCAGGCTTCAGATATCTTGCTGATTAATTCCTTTTTGCTCCTGATCGGTGTGAATGCAATTGCGGAAGACACTGACAGCCGCTCTCATCTTAGAGTAAGCAGACACCCTCCTCATTTCCAAGCATGCATTTTTCATTTCATCTGCATTTCTTTGCGCCCAAACGCGAATTTAGCCAATTCAGCGGGTCCTAACGCGAGACATTTTCGGAGGGGGCGCTCTAAAATGTTGCATCTTAAGGCACTCCACCCGCCCCGTCTTAAGATGCACCCGCGAACATCCGCACGATGTGCTTTATGACATCTGCTTTTTCTCTCATTTTATGCGCGCAGTTTATGCCCCGTTACTTTTCTGGGTTGGGGGGGCGGTTGGTATCTCGAGGGTGGCTGCTCGCGGCGCGTCTGGTGCGTGTGCAACTGATGCGTGCCACGCCAGAGACGCGCAACCAACCCGGCCGAGATGAGCCGGGGATTAGAAATGGCCTCATTAGAATATCCCCCCAGCTGTGCTCCACGCGGAGCAGTAAGATCGCCGAAAAAAGAGGCGCAAAACGCGTGATATTCGTGTGAACTCGCCGAGTTGAAATCAGGCGAAACTTTAAACGCTTTTGTTTCTTTTGTTGCGCTGCGCGCTGCGCTTTGCATTACGTTATTATCCCGCGTCGTAATTAACGGCGCGGCGGCGGCGTGTAGGTGTGTGTGCTCCCCGCGCATTTCATTTACAACCGCCTCCCCCAGTCGAGCGCAGGAATTAAAAACGATCAAATAAAACACTGCCAGCCGGAAGTGGCCAACTGTGAGGTGAGGCAAGCAGAGCGCAGGAGAAAAAGATGCGGAAAGTTTGTGTTTAGCTTTTTGCGGAGTTTTATTCTCGCCGCGCGGCAATTGAAAGCGTTCGCCAGCGCGCAGATCGCATCTCTCAGCGACGCGGGGCGCAAAAAATATGGCAAACTTTCGGCGGGCAACTTTGAGGAGCGGCGAAATTAACTCGGAGGAAACACTTAAAAACGACTCGAAATCATATTACTTCCGCGGTTATTTATTAGCCGGCGCAAAGCTGGCACGCAGTCAACTTCAAACAAGAAACAAAATGAAGAAGAAAGAAAGAACCAAATTAATTGCCTTAAAATTAGCTACTTGCGGAATTTTTAATGATTTTCCTTCCTTCGGACAAATTACTATCATTATTAACTACAGGCCAAAGGATGTTGACCCAAAAAGGAAAGCAAACATAAACACTTGAACAGTTTACAGCACAAAAAAAAACGGTAAATTTTTTATTATGCTATAGGATTTTTGAGCCAAATATATTTGAAGAAGGAAACGCGTAAAAAGTGAGAGTAAAAACGTCGCTGCGAGTTTCCGCTTTACAGCCGCGTCTAATAAAACTAATACCTGATTAAAGCGATAGCATCGCGGAGCTTTATCTCGGCAACTTTCGCCCCGATCTTTGAAAGTCGCTTAAACTCTCCTTAAACGCGCGCGCGGCATAAACTGCGCGCTTGTTGTCGCACGCGCAACGATCCTCGGCGGCGGCGGCGGCGCGAATCAAAGCAGCATGAAATTAGGTGTTTTATATTCAAAAGGTGTCACTCACTTTTACTTTTTGCATTTTCTCTTCTCGGCCGTGCGCCATTAAACCCCCTCGCGCCTACGCAGCGCCGAAACCATTTCGTTATTTTTTATTTTTTATTTCGCCCCCTGCTCCCACCGGCTTGTTTACCTAACTGCGTGCTGGTTTACTCTTTACGCAACTTTGTTCGCAGGAGCCTCGAAAATTGTTATTTCTTCCGGCTCCGACTTCGACTCCAAGAGGAGGAAAGCAAGAGTGGAAGTACGACCTAACTCCCAGGTGTCTCGCTTCACTTCTTGACTTTGTAGATGTTACAGCCCGCTGGAGCTTGTTAAAACAGGAGCGCAGGACTAAAGGACGTTACTTACCAGCGACGGTGAGCGTGGCGTTGCGGCTGCGCGCCTTGCCCAGCGCGTTGGCGGCCTCGCAGAAGTAGACGCCGCCGTCGGACTCCTTCCGGCCGTGCGCGACGCGCAGGAAGAAGAGGCTGCCGGCGGGCAGGAGCACGCGATGGCTGCGCACGTCCTGCGGGGCGGTGCGCACCGGCGCCCCGTCGCGGTACCACGTGATGGTGGGCTCCGGCTCGCCGGTCGCGTGGCAGTTCAGCGTCGCCGGCTCGTGCTTGGCGACGGTGACGTCGATGGGGTGCTCGGTGATCCTCGGCGGTTGCTGCAGCGTGTGCTGATAGCCTGCAAACAAAGAAAAACGTAAATCTTCCATCGTTCCTTCCACACATCTAAAGTAGTGCGTAGATAAAGCAGACACTACAATATGAAATATGAAATAAAAACGCAAGAACAAGAAGCAAGAAAAGACTCAAGACGGAAGGAATTATAAGGCGCTGTGAGCTTGTACCTGTGCTTGTACTTGTGCTTGTGTAAATTTAAGATTTACGGATGCAATATTCCGTAATATAGGTCGATTTCGCTAAGTAATCCCAGCTTGTACCTTTGCCGCCGCTCTCCCACCTCGACGCTGCCGCCACGCGCAGCACGCGCGCACAATGCGGGAGGAGAATAGTGGAAGCAATAGAATATCAGGCATGAGGCATCAGGCAGCAGGCAGCAGGCATACAAGCTGAATGCCGGCGGAGGCGGCGCGCGGCGAGAGCGCGGCCCTGTTTGCCGCGCGCCGATGCTTAATGTATGCATAATTTAATTAAACGACCTTAAGCCGCTTCATAACACACACCGGCGCGGCGGGGCGGCGGGGCGGCGGTGAATACACCTCCCGGCATGCGGGCGCTTCCGATGGACTTCCGCACCTAGCCCAACCTCCGCTCGCCGCGAACAATGCCGGTTGTAAATTTCATTCGATGAGTAGGACTAACATTCGCTAGGACTAACTTGCAACTCGGTGATATATCAGCTACTTAAGAATTAGGAATGTCTCCATGGATTTCCAGATGAGCCTTCTCTATGTGTGTTTATTGGTACAAGTTTTTGACCAAAAAAAGGCAATCAACATAACATAACTTACTGTTAGTGTTACAGTACAATTGCGGAAGTGTTGTTGAGCAACCGGCAGTTGATGCAGCAATATTGTCTCAATTGCACTGCGGCAATTTAGGCAATCATACCGTCGTGCGGCGCGCATCGCGCTGATTAATTAATTATGTTGTATCTGCGCGTGTCCGCGACGGCGCGCCGATAAATTAATTAAACGAACAACAACAATATTAATAGAATTAATTAATATGAAAATCAGTCGGCGCGCATATTTGCAATGCGCATTACGAGCGCCATAATGATAGTTGTTCCGGCGGCCGGCGCGGGTAGTTTCGGGCCGGTTTGATTAGCGGCGCGAAGTAAGACGCGATAGCCGCGCCGCGCGCGTGTCATTAATCAGCGGCAAATTGGCAAAAGGTTTTAATTAATGACGCGCGCGCGGATGCGCATACCGATCGCGGCGCATCGCGGCGCGTTATTATGCGAATTATTAAACGCGTTTTTCGTTGGGCGCTGCGGGGGAGAGGACAGGCATCGGGTATATTGCTCCTGCGGTGTCGATAACGTGACACGTGTAATTTATTTATTTATGCGTTTTGATTAGGTCGGCGGCGCGTCCGCGTCGCGCCATTCATCAATTATTTATCTATGAATCATCGTTTATGCGTTTATTTGTTTTTGTGTCGCCGGCGCGCTGAGTGCGGCGCTTTTTTGCGCGTTCGACGTTGATGAGTGTGGCATCCTGCGGGCCGACGGAATCTAATAAGTCGCGCGTATCGGGATGCACCGTCCGCGCTGATTGCGCCGCCCGCCGCCCCTCGCCCGCCCGTTGTAAACTGATTATATGAACAAAATGCGTAAATACATGTTATTAATGCGTGCGCTATCAGCGCCGCTGCATGCTGCGGATTTTTAATGAACGCCCAACGCGCGATTGGCATTCCATTGGATAATATGCAATTACGCGTTATTGAAACGCTCCACAGGACTCGTAACTCAATCAGGAATAATCACTGTTTTCGACTCTCAAACACTGCCCAGCAACAACAGCTCGCCAATTTTTTGAAAACATTTCATAGCCGTGTTTTGCCTAGTAATAATTAATCATGTTTTGTAGGAGGAATCGAGCAAACGTGCTTGGGATGTAGGGATGAAATTCGTGCGCCTTGCGCCCGCGCAAATATTTGCGGAGCAATAAAATATTCCGCAAATATTTAGAAATAATAAAGCCACGAAAAAGGACCCCAGCTGGAGGAATGTCGTGCGGCGGCTGGAGTCGCGCCCGAGGAAGATTGGCCGGCGCCGGGCGGCGCGACGCGCGCGCGTTGATTGCACTGTCGCGACGCTCGGCGCGCGGCGGAGGCGCCGGGCGCGCGCCGAGGGGAGACCAGAAAACAACTACAATTATACTTTACGGCGGTTGTCGGGCGGGCGGGCCCGCGCCGCCGACATCGGCGTAATACGTCTGGCGGGCGAAATTGCTCCAAACGGCGCAATAATGGCGCTGGCGGCGCGCTCGATTTGCCGCCGACCTCCTTCGCACGACATAAACAATTCGCGCCGGAATCAAGCGCCGCTCCGCATCGGCGCACGCGCACGCACGCGCGCAAGACAATTATTTTTATGTGCATTGCGACAACAAGATAAAAATAATAGAAAATAAACTTTCGCCGCTTTCGGGCCCCCCGCAGCGCGGTTGGCTAAATAAAATATGTAGTTCACCTCGGGAAGAGGGAATAAACAAAGCCCAACGCACTCCCACTCCGGACGAGAGATAAAAAAAATAAGAATACGAATGCGAATGAGAATAAAAATAAGAGGGAAGCGAAAACGAGGCCGAAAAATACGCGCGCTGAGGCAGTTACAACGCGCAACACGGACGCGCGCCACGAAAACACGAGGCAAACAAAAAGCAATCTCGATGCTCGCCGTTTTTCGCATAAACGCAAGATTCATCTGGTTGTGACTTTTCGGCATTTTTGCGCGCATTCGTCATGTGATTCCTCCAGCAGCGCCCGAAATCAAATCTTGATACACGCAGCGAAAACAAAGGCTATGGCTTGGCCGCACGCATGAAATATTCATTCATCCGGCAAACGGCGCTGTCGAGACAGCCAAACATAAACCAAACACCAATAAGCCTCCCTCTTTAAGATACAACCCATTAGAACCCTTCCAATGATCAGGAAATGTCCTAAAATGAACCCCAAAGCGATTTTTTGATATTTCGAAAAAGTCTCAATATTTTTTCGACCACGGGCACTGATTTAAAGATTCATTACAGCTTTTGTTACTCAAACAAACGCTCTTTAAAGCATAATTCTAAAAGTGACATCAAAGGCCGATACTTCAAAAATATTTTAAATACTCGCGATGGAAAACCCTGAACGCTGGGTTCTTTTCAAGTTTTTTTTGCAAAATCTCACTCCCCAAAAATGTTTTCTGTAACCTCATGAAAAGTAATAAAAGTGCACTGCAACCGGATGAAGTTTATGGCTTCATGAGGAACAATATGCGCGGCGTATTGGCAATGCGAGTCGCGGGGGGCTGGAGTCAGCAGTCAGGAGTCAGGAGTCAATTTGATCCTGTGGCATGATAAAAATTATCTATTGCTGTTTGTCTGCTCGTTGGCTGTGCCCCGCTGCTTCCAAGTCCAAGTGCAAGTCCAAGTCCAAGTAGACGTGGAAACGCTCGTCGAATGGAAGTGGAAATGTAACTGGAAGTTTTTCTTTTCTTCCCTAAGTGCATTGTAAACGTTCCAACTACATTCGTCCCCCAACTCCCGGCGCGAGTGGAATGCCGGCCTTTTCTTGGTCGCTCGCTCTTGGAAGCGATTGCACCAATATATAAGAAGATTGCGAACTGTGAGCGCTTCATTTTCGTTACTTAATGTCGGCGGCGACGGTGGCGGCAGTCTGGCCAATGAGTGTACATCGTCTGGCCGAGAAAATGGAATTTCGACGAAAATTTCGGTATTTATCGCTGGGAGACATCTCGCCAGCGAGTTGAGATCCGAATCGCGGTAAATCAGCCGCCACACAATGACAAGCAAGAACAAAGCTGATGATGTGGGGGATGCGGAGTAATAACACATTTTTAAAACTAAACCGATGTAATCCCGGCAAAGTCCGGCTGAATGAAGTCATCTTGAAAAATTACAGCAAGAAGAGAAGACGACAAATCTATCACGAGACGTCGTCGGCTGTTCAGTAATAACATCGAGCATCGAGCATCGGGCATCGGGCATCAAGAGCACTGCCCGAGGACGCACGGAAAATTATTTTTTTTCATTTTCTTCTCCCGTTTGATACTTTTTGCGGGCGATCGGGCGCATTCTCGTTTCGTTTCATTTCCGAGCGCGCCCGTTTCTCTACTGTAATTTCGGCCACAAAGGCGATTAAAAGATCATAAGATTTTTTTGATATGAAAGCAGATCAATTAAAAAAAAGAAGAAAAAAAGACGGACGGGCAAGTGCATTGCAGACGCCGGCGACGCGCGCCGAAAAAATGCGCGCGATAGCGCGCCGTCGCTGCGTGCAGGATGTGCAGGAAATGAAGGAAAAGAATAAGTCACTAATCGTCTTCGTGAGCGGTCGCCTGCGCCGGGGCGCGCGCGCCACGCGCCGCGCGCAGCCGAATGATGAGGATCAAAAGCTAACGGTCCATGAGTGGTAATCCTCGAGATACGTCTGCACTTTATTTTCGAGGATTACGCGCCCGAATCTAATCTAAACAGGGATGTTATTCCGCGTCCCGGAGCTGAGAGTCCAGGGTCGCTCGGTATTTATTAGCGCACCCCACGGCAGATGAATTACTCTCCACTCTCGGCACACCAACGCCAGCGCGCGGAGGAGGGAGGAGTGGGGCGGGCGGTCCTAATATGGACTAACGCAAACTAATGAGCGTTAACGCATTTAGTCTACAATTTTTACCTCAAAAGCCCGGCAAACTTTCACTGCCGACCGCAACGTTCCGAATTTAAAACGCGCATCAAAACACTTTTACTCTCGGCCACTGAACTCTCGCTTGAGTGGTGGCCTGTGGGCGGCGATGGTGTCGATGGCAAGTGAAAGTTAAAACTGCAAAACGGTTATCGCCGCCACTATTTTCGGCCGCCGGTAAGTGGGCTAGCGTGTAACGCATTTCGGGGCGCAGCGCGCCGAAAATCAAATTAAATTACATTGATTAAAAGCCATTAGGTGGTCCTCTTTGCCGGACCGTGGCGCAAAGGCGGTAACGGACCGAAAGATGCATCCCACTAAAGAGCTTAATATGCCAGCGCTTTGCAGGTTGCGAGCTTGCGGCTGCTGTACTAGAAAGTAATTTTCCGAACCCTTACTCTAAATAGGAATATTACAGCCAGCCGGGGGGGCGGTGCGGCGCGGGCGGCTTCGATATGCACAGAGAGGTGGGTGGTTTAATTCCAGCAAGCCAGGGAGAGGTCCAGAGAGCTCCCGAGCATGTTTCGCTGAGCTCCTCACTCGAATCCGCAATGCAATTCGTGCAATGGGCGCGGCGCGAGGTCGGCGCGAGGTCGACGCGAAGATTGTTTCTTAATTTATAGGTGGACAGCCCTTGCGCCACGAGGCAGTATAATCTTCCTCTCAATTCGGGCCCGGGGGCGCCGCGAATGTTATTCCTTTAACTTGGCACTCGGAAGTTGGCGCTGGAACTGGAACTAGTTCTGACAAACACGGCGCGGCGCGTCCGAGTGGCGGTTCTAAGGTGCCACGCCGCGCCTAGCAGGAGGTTGCGGTTGGAGTTGAGGTGGAGGTTGAGGTTGCGTCGGCGTCCGAAGCCGGACAAGGCCTGGCGGTTCATTGCCGTCGCCGGCGAGGAGCAGCGACTCGGGATGCGCGAGATTGTTATTCCATTCCGGGCGTCCAGCGGCGTCCAGCCGGAGATATACGGCCGTAACTCGCCTTTGGCCGATGCTAATCCGGCAGGATTAATTCCTATTGTGCGCCGCGCGCCCCGGGACGCCACACCGGTCCTTACTCTTTGCTCGCGTGTGCTCCTCGTCCTTTTCCTGCCGAATTAAACTCCACGGACATGTGCGCCAGGCGCAGCGCGTTTCTATGTATGCGCGCTCGGAGCAAAGTAATCAGGATGTATTTATAACGACGGGCCGGGGGAATCCTTTTCATTTTCCTCCCGAAAGTATCCAGCATGGAATCTCCATCCTCCGCAGAATCGGATCCGGATCCGAGAGTGCGGCTGCATGAAGAATTGAAAGTCTAGTTTCATCCGTCCTTTTTGCAGGTATATTTCACTTTTCACAAGGATTACGGATTAAGCGAGGATCGACTGGCATTTGCATAGTTTTTCCTATCCGTGCAGGGTCACCCACAGGACATAATTTAGATTTAACTCCAACGCGCACTCGCAGCACCAAACCACACCATGGTTATATTTCTCCTCGTCTTTTTTGTGCTTTTTCAGTGAGCCAGGCTTGAAAATGCGAGCTAGGCATACATAAGAGTTGCAACTTGTTCCCATGGCCAGATCCGAATATATTTCAGGAATGTTTTAATCAAAATCTAACCGATTTAATACCGCCGATAGATGGGCAGGATAGGTGGATAAGTGGATCCGGGCGCGACACGTCGCTCGCGCGGCGCGGCATTCTGGTTCTGGCTATATTCGACATTCCAGGTGCAGGTAGACACGCGCGCGCGGAGAGAAACAGGCACCCCGAACACGGCGCGCCGTCTGCCGTCTGCATAGATGTTCGATAATTTCGAACATGTTCGCATATTGGCGTTTTCCCCTGCGGCGGCGTAGACACACCGACGGCGCCAAGGAATGCGCAAAAATATGACTGGCTGGAAAGAGTTCCAGGCAGCACGCGAATTTGTATTTCATCCGGAAGTTGCGCACAACCTCACCAACACAGTTTTGCATGCGCAGCGCTAAATCCGCAGATGCTCACTGATAGTTAATAGACTCCCAGCACCCCGACACAAAAGCACTTCAGTGTCGCATTATCACCCGGAGCGTAATGATTTATCAAAAAGTTTGCGCTTTAGTTTTCGATTTCGACGGTTTATCTAATGTACCCGTGTACTTCCGGGCACGTAGCTAACCGGCCAGAGCGGGGGATGGCCGTAAATAAATTTTGAAATATTTCACCGGGCCGGGCGTAAGCGCTCCCAGCGAGCGCACCGCGCGCGCTAATACGCCAGTTTTAGAAATTATAAATGGTTGTTCGGGATTAATAATTCACTGGGGCTGCCGCCGCCGCCGCCGCCGCCGCCACCGCCGCCCGAGAAAACTAACTCTCCGCGCGGACAATTTACGAAGCGCGCGCCGCTTTCAGTAATAACTAGAGCGATTTGTTTTCATTTTAATATTAACTGCAGCGTCGGAAAGCGCTTACCGAAAGTGCGCGAAACATGCGAAGGCAAATGCGGGCGGCGGTACAAATCGCCAGCGCTTCCCTTTTTCCTTTTCAGCGCGCAGCGACGAAGGCACTTCGGCGGATCGCGTCGCATTTTTGTACAAATGTGCTTTTTTGTGCGCGGCGCTGGGCTTTATATCTCTGCCAAGCGGTGTTGCCCTTTTCTTGCGTTGCTCTCTTTTTCAATATTTCCTAAATGGAAACTAGGAAAACATGGCACACTTCGACAGCGGAGCAAATGCATAGTAAAGTATCACATCACCGGCAGATAAAAAAAGGAAGAAAAGAAAGCGACATGTGTGCGGTGGCAGCTTTGGGTTCGATATTAGGCATCGACAGCACCATCCATGATGGTCATGCAAAAAAAGTAAAAAGACATTTCGGGCGATGGATGCGCCTAGATAGATATTTCGGCTCCATTTATTTTTTGCGGTGCTGGTGATTTATGCGGCGAGGTTTTGTTTGGATTTAATTTGATGGCATTATTGAACATTGGCGGAATGCGAATGCGGGCGCCGCCGATGAATGAGCGTCTGCACGCGTGAAAATCACGTTTTGTGTATTTTGCGGCGGTATTTTAGGCTTATTGACTTTCGTTTATGGTGCGTTTTTCGCCGGCGTGCGGGGGCCGAACATATTGGCTTTCGCGCTGATGTGCGCTTTCGCGTTTTTGGCGACGGCGGCGCGCGGCGGCGGCGGCGGCGGCATGTGCGCATCGTAAGCGGCACGCGGCGAGCGCCGCCGCACATGTGTAGCGCACGCATATTTGAGCGGAAAGCAGATTTGCATAATATATTTTTTTCGCGCGCAACGCATCTCGGCGGGGCGATAATGCGTTTTCGGCGTAACGCTAAGACGCCGGGCGATGGGGGCCACGCGTGCAATCCGGCCTCCGCCGCCAGCCGCCGACGTGCGCGCAGCGGCGGCGGCGCCGGCAGCGCGCGTCCTGCGCTCTCGGCGCTTAAGCCGCGTCTCGTCTGCGAAATAAGCTCGTTGATGGGCGCGCAACACGCGAACGACTTCGAATAAATATTGCAGCGGCGTCGATCCATTTTTCATCCCTCGGTGAGCATGGCGCGCGCGCGGGCGAAAGTTTTACGTTGATATTTTCGAATTTCGCCCGGTCCTCCTGCTCGCTCCGGGCGCGACGCTTTAAGACCTCGGCAAAAAGCGCAAAAAGCCAAGTTGTCGTAAAGTTAACTCCGTCCCGCCGGGGATTGCGACGCGCCGCTGAAACGCGACCCCGCAGAAGCGAAAGTGAAGGCCGCCTGACAACTGGTAAATATGTAAAATTGAACTAATTTCTTAATTAATTAATAAATTAAAAGGAAAACTCCGTATTCAAAAGGGCCCTTTTAGCGGCGGACGTTTATGCGGCCCTCGCTAGGAGAAGGGAGCAGGCCGAATATTGCCAAGTTAGTTTTCGCTTTTAGATGCTAGGGATGGTAATTTTTAGGGTAAACAAACATCGGCCCTGCGACTCCTTTGCTCCCCATCGGTTGGCGCGAGCTTATTTGTTTGCGATTTGGATTAGGCAACTAAAACTTGCGACTTACGACAAAAATGAGCGGCGGAAGAGGAGCAAATTTCCTAACGAGGGGATTGCACCTAATGGCGGAGGCGACGAGAAAACGTCCAACGCAATAAGCGTTTTGGGCGCATTATCGGCGCGCCAAGGGCACGAACACAGCCCGGGCACCAGGCGGCGGGCGTGTGTGTCGGCAGGCACATGCTGGACACTAAAGATAGGAATAGTTGCTAGTTAAACGCGCGTCGTCGCTTTCGGGGGGTGGACGAGGCATAAAATCGTTGCGATCCCGTTTTGTAATCGTTATCTACAAGGGGCGCGGGGGGTTAATACGTGTACGTGTGGGGCTGTATTCATACTTAAAGCCGGCAACCGTTTAAGGGACAAAGCGCACCCGCGCCGCCCCTCAAAATGAAAAAAAAGCGCCCGAAAAACTCGTTGGTGAAGCAACAGCCGAAGATAAAGAGCCAAAGGAAACGGTTTTAAAATGGGTGAAAAATCGCTTGTTTATGTTATTCGCTTTGTCCCCGCATCCAGCAAGGGCGCACATGGTCAGCCGACCTCCCCCCGGAGGGAAGCGGAATAAAATAAAATACGAATAAAGAAATTAACGACTGGAAAAGACATCGCATTTATCCTCGATTGAATTTTATGCCTTCTTGCTTCTATTTTTGTTGCAGCGAACTGAATTCCCAATAAATTTCAACCCCAGCGCGGCACGGCCAGGCCAAACAGAAAAATACGCCGAAAAAACGCGCGACTCAAAGGGGCCCGATATAAATATTCATCAATCGGCGCGAGCAAGCAATTGCAAGGCGGGCCAATTGCGTACTTAATTAGTCTGCTTAGTTTTCCCTGGGTCTCCATGCCCCTAATGAATAAATTCCCAATTAAGAAAAACGACCGCCTGCAATAACAAAACAAGAAGTTTGCTCCGGCCGTGGCGCTTCCTTCTCTGGTAAACCAAAAGGAAGAAAAATGAAATGGCCCGCGACCGCTGAGCTGACTATCCAGACATGCGACTCGCGCGCTCGCCGAATTTAATGAAAGAAAATGAACGCGCGGCGCGCGCGCGAGACGCTGGCAAATCTGGTGCAACCCTTTCCTTGCTCCTTGCGTTTTACCACATACAATTTGCCTGCGGCGCGCAAAGAACGGCGAAATGCAAACGAAGCGCGACGACCGCAAGCGTCCGCGCCATCCCTCCGGCGCGCCCGCGCCACCCCGGCGAACCCTCGTCAATGCGTCTTGCACAACGCCCGAAGATGAAGTTCAAGTTGCATCAATTAGAGGCCAACAGGGGCTGGGGCTGGTAACCTCGAATAACTCATCGGAATCTGCATTTTATTCAAACAAGCAACCTCGAACTGCAGGAGATAATGAATTAATTTCGGATTTAACTTCAGACTGCTTTTTGCCTCAAGCCGCCGTGCTTGATGTCGCACCAGCAGGATCAGCACAGAGGAAGATCTTTTCTTCCGCATGTGACAATTTATCACTGGTTGCATTTATCACAAGTGTATCAATTTTAAAAAAGAAGTTTTTAATAATGTAATGTACTCTTAATATAAATGAAATCTTCATATTGATTTTGAATGTCTGGAAAAACTCTCCAACACTTTGCAGGAATATTGCACGTCGTTCGGCGTTGTTGGTTGCCGAATCTTTTCCACTTTACGCAATTCGAGGTTTATTGTCCTGCACTGGACTGTCGTTCCACAGGCGGGCACAATGTTCTCCCCCCCACCCCAGCTCCATTTCAACGTATGTTCTTTATGCGTTATGCGCGCAGATGAATAGAAGTGGACCTTAAGATAGAAAGCGCCATTTCCAGGCAGCCCCCCTCCGCCATTCACACATTCCAAAGCCAGCCACCTTCTCCTTACACTCTCATTGGTTTCATTCGCCGCTTTTTTCGGTTTTAAAAAAAGTAAAAAGCTCGAAATCCCGTCACGGCAAAGATTTCCAACGTGTGTTCCTTGAGGGGGGAAACTATGCGCGCTGAAAAGGGGGCGCGGAACGAATAAAAAGCAACGAGCGCCGCCGCCACCGCCGCCACCGCCGCCATGAAGAATGTTGAATATTAAGATCATATCTGCGGATATCAATACAGATATGGCCGAAGATAAAGGACCTTGGGTATGGGCGAAGGAGCCGGCGGGAAAGGTCCGTCGTTATGGCCGCGGTGCCAGCCTGAATACCCAATGAGGGTAAGTACTGATTGTGAAGCAGCGGCGCACGGAGTCAAAGGGAAACGCCGAGGAAACGCGCAGAGGAGGAAAGCCCGCCTGCAAACACGAGCCGAGCGCGAGCGTCATCCGATTCGCAGCGAATTCATTTGGCTGCACGACGCGCGCAAAAACTAGTCATCACCTAGATGCCCTCGAGGTAGATCATAATCAAAATCGCGTTAAGTTCACAAACAATTAATCGCGTGCGAAGAGCGCTTTTTGCGCACGATGCGTGAAAGCGAAACCCGTATCGAATGTGAAGCCGATCGGCGCTCGTAAAGTTCAGAAGTTTCACTTCAGCTCACACTCAATTTCGCGCCGCGCGCCGCGCGCCGGACCTTTCCTTTCTTGAGCGCGTGCGAGCGAAATTTCCATATTCTATTGCGCGCCGCATTCACCGTCGCCGCTGCCGGGTGCGATCATCGGCGCTTTGCTTAATGAAGATTTAATATCCTGACGTGGATTTAAATTTCAATCTGATAACGCAAAAAGGCGTGCAAATCCGGCGGTACAGCGCGCGCAACAAAAAAAAAGCGCTTGAGCAACACACGCACGAGGAATCGGCGTCTCCACCGTTTTCGCTTTTGTCTTACTCGATTTCCGGTAGCCGGGGCGTCGATGCCGCGCGTTGGCGGAGGGGTGCATTTGAAATGTCTCGCGCATCTTTTTCGGGTTCGCCACACGCTCGCGCTCTCGTTTTCAATTCAATTGTTACTTGTTACTTTGATTCCGACGATGCCGAGTCGTCCCCTCGGCGGAGGGAAACACCCACCTCGGCGAAAAAGATGAAGACACTGGCGCGGATCGTTAGGAAGGTGAAGGTTGCGCATTCCACATGCAGTTGGCAAGCGGGCATGCAGCGGAGGATATTGATTGATGCGGCCGGCGCGGCGATATCGTGACGTCGCTGTCCATGCTGCCAGCGCTGGCGTATTGATGGGCGGTGAATTATTCCGCGCACGCAACACTTTCCCTTTTGTGCGCCGCCCCGGCTGCGAGAGACACCGGCAATCTCCGCGGCATTAGAGCCGGAGCGACACGCAGCGCATGGCGGTGCATCGGCAAGCAGGACGCACGGCCAGCAGCACCCAAACCAGGACTACGCACGTTCTAATGCTCTATGTGCTACTGCAGTTTCGGTCGAGATGAAAATCTTAGGAGATTTTATAAGTTTCCCTACTGCTGCTTTTTTCTTCCTTTTCTTCTTCTTCTGCTTCTTCTTTTGTGGTGTTGAGAGCAGGAACAAGCCTTGGATTTACACTTGCTGCCGACGGCGGCGGTTTTAATGTCCTTGTGTCCTTGTGTCCTTGTAACTAGCGTGGTGAAGGAACGGCGCAAAGAAGGCGCCAATGCGAATCGTATTAAGGCCATTATAGATGTCCATAAGTCTGGATTTGTATGTGGAACACGAGTTGGGATGGGTAGAGGAGCAGCCCCCAGCCAGCTGGAATGGTGATGATGACTACGACCGCTCCCGAGTCGCCCGACTACAGGAACGATGGCGGCGGATGACGCCAAAACACGTTTTCACTCTTATTGCCGAGGTTTAGTCCCGCTCGCCGTTGCCGCCGCTATGCAGTTATTGTCTCGCTGCATGCGCGTGCATCGGCGGCGGCGGTGGCGGCGGTGGCGGCGGCGGCGGCGCGCCGTCTGGATGGGAGCACTTTCGACTACTTTGCATTCATATCCGCGCCTCATATACCTCTCTCAGATACCTTACGCTAACAGCCGTACGTTACGTCCTACACGCTGCTTCGCGCTCCTTCTTTTTTCCAGCCATTCCTGCCGCGCTTCCTGCGAGCGGCGAGTGCCCACATCCGCGGATGGCGCGCCTTTTTATTGCATGCCGGGCGGCGCAGCGAAGACAGTCACGACGATAGACGACTTACAGGCATTACGAGCGCCGCGCGTCGTTATAAGGGGATTTTGTCATACGCGCTGGGGGTTGCTGATATCCAGCGAGATTAGCGTAAGACGCCTCGGCAGTCGGCAATCGACACTCGTGCACTGAACCGTCTGCACTCGCCTGCGGCCAAAACGGCGCGAATGTGACCATTACAACTCGCATGGGCGAATCAACACCGAAATAAAGAAATAGCTTTAACTTTAATGCGCCCATTTCAGCTATTATTGGCGTACTGGTGGTAGTTGCCGAAAAGTTCGAAAACGCATCATGCGCGCGCCGTTGCGCTGGCAACACGTTATGAAATATGAAATAATAGCGGGGAATAAAGCGAATAATGCTAAAGAAATATCATGAAGCGTTCACTCGAAGTCGAGGGGTGAACCAACCAGAGACCAACGACGCGCAGCTTCTTCACCCCGCACTGCAAAGCGCACTTGTCTCAAGTATTCGGCAGGAATTTTTATAAGATTTTCCTGCGCACACCCTCCTCCCCCCGAAACTCTTAATAAGCTTAATGGCATCAACGAATTTGATCTATGTTAAGCCCACTCGTCGGGTCGTAGTGCCCAGTCGTAGTAAGCGATGCAATTAATCATTTGGCATCTTATATTAAACTATGTTAAATCGCACATCGCCACCTTTCTATTTTCTTGCTCCACCAAGAGTCCGCAGGAGGAATCAAAAAGTTCTGTTGCACCGTTGCACGTTGCACGTGGTGCGAAATGGATTTCCTTTTATTGCCCAAGTTCAGATTTTGATTTATATGGGCCCGTGGACGAGGATGGATGTGGGTGGAAAGTTTTGTAAAAAAAGAGAACGACTTTTGCATCCCCGCACAGATCAGATCAATATCCCTCGCTGAGAGATCCCCAAATGACGCCAGTGTACTGCCACGTGCCTCGTGCCTTAAAGACGTTTAGGCGGATCGGCCAGATGTGACCGTCTTCGGCGCTGCAACCCTCCGCACCACTCGCTATTTTCCGCGTCAACTTTGTTGCTATTTACTTCCGCCCTGCGTGGATCATAGTGCACGCACACAACAAGCTCCGACAGAAAGAAATCTCCTCGCACTTCGCGGAGGAGGGGAGACGCCGCCGCCTCCGCCGCCGCCGCCGCTGCCGCCTTCATCAGCCTGTGCATCTGCGTCCCGAATCCGCACGACGCAACATGCGCGCAGCAGTTTTTATTAGTGCCGAGCTCGCGCTCATTAGTAATTTAGTTAATGATCGAATTTGACAAACGGGGCCTTAATGATGCACATTGTGGCGGCGGCGGAAAAGCGCAAATGTTGCGCCAGCCGCCAGCGCCGCGAACTGTTGCCCGCCCGATTAATGGCGGCGCACGCAGAAAGCTCCACAAAGTGATGAAGCAATCACTTAATTTGCAAATTACACGCTCGATAGATGCGCGCACGACGGCGCGGCCGCGAGCTCGAATAGGCAATTTGCACTGCCACGCCACGCCGCCTCATGCGGTGCTAAAAGCCTTGCTTTGCATCAGGACATTTCAGGACTGCTAAATGCATTGCCAACTCTTTCTCTCCGCGCCAATGTTTGATTCATTCCGACGAAAATAATGCCAGAGTAATAATCGCGTCATTCCGATGCGGACGTCGGCTGTCGATGTCGCAACTTGGGCATTCAATCAAGGCCAGCAGGCGGCCGACGACAAATGTAAGGCCATCGGAAAATCTCGCCATCTGCAGCGCCGCGTTTTCCTTTCCCCCACTAGGCTTGTCAGATGGCAAGCCAGGAGGGTTTTCCGCACGCACGCAGCGCGCAGCTAAAACACGCACACACGCCGCGCGCCAGCGACCGATGGAATTGATATGGAATAGAAAAGTTTTTCACCCTCGCGGCGGCGGCGCGGGAAAACCGAGAAAATGCTCGACAATTATTGGAATGTCCGCCGAGCGATGACAAATGTATCGCCGGGGATATTGGATTGTTCTGATTGAGAAATAAACACCGGAAGAAATCCGTCCTAGAGGATGCTGCACGCGGCGCAAGGGGCGGGCGAGGGCGGAAAAAATATGAGGGAAAAACCCCGGACGCTCGCAACGCTGCGATTAGCGAGGCAGCCGGATGGGGAAAGTACGAGCTGCAAAAAAAAAAGTAAGACAAGTGGCACAGTTGTTGCCGTTTCCTCGGCGGTGGTCCGCACACGCGCCGCCTCCAAATCGCGCAAGGAAAAACATGGGCATCGGGCATCGGGCATTGGGAAGCATTCCGTTTGCGCAGAAAGTGGACGTAATTTATATGGCGCGCGAGCGCAGGAAGACGGAAGGCGAACAAAGAAACTTTCCGCGTTTTTTTTTCTCTTGCAATAGTTGATAAAGAATGTCTACAGCCGAGTAATGCGTTTATAAATTCGCAAAAATCGCGAGGCAATGCAACGTGATTCTACCGCATAAAAAGGCGCGCCTATCCAGACATCATTATAAGATGTTTTATCAATCTTCGCCGCCCATCTTCATATTTTACGTATTTCTCCAGCACGTATTCATATTTTCCTCGGGTGCGCACTCTGGCGGCGTCGTGCTTTTATTAAAATATAATTCCATTGTTGTAGGAATATTGCGAAACATTTTTTCATCATATTTTGTCATTTTTATTCCGAGCCGGTTGTAGTGGCTGCATGGGCGAACACAAAATATCCATTATGCTTACCCGAAAAGCATGAAAATCGCCGAGGCGCCCACGGTGGAGAACTATGAACTATGTGTGCGGCGGGTTGCGCGAGCTTTTCAAGGCGGACGGCCGCATAATCGCCTTAAAGTTTTATCATAAATATGGGGAGGCGGCGCGACGCAATGCAACCACCACATCAACTTGATGGCTGATGGACGGTACAAAAGGCCCTACTTGGACCGTCCTCACCTTCAACAATCTGCGTTCATATTTTTAATGATTTTCCAGCGCTCAGCGCCCAGCGCCGATATTGAATGCGGCTCGAAATTTCGGCGAATATCTGCGCGGCATATCGCATTCCTATGGTAAGCCCTGGCCCAAATTCGACATTCACAATGCGCTGGCGTCTACTCGACGACACGAAGAGACGTCCCTCCATTCCTTTATCATTATTTTTATTTTCTGTATAACGATTACGATTATTATGATTATGATTATCGTTCGACGTTCGACGGCGGGCATACGGCGGGGCGGGCAGCGGCGGCGGCGGCGCTATTGAGCAAAGATGAGGGTATGAATGGCTCATGTCCCGAACGATGATGAGAATGATTGAGATGATGCTCGACGAGCAGCGGCTGCCATTGGATGCGCCGTGCTTGCTGGATATTTCAAGAAATAATGAAAGAGGGGAACGCGGCGCGCGCTGCCGCTCGAGTGCAGGTTGCGAGGAGGCTCTCGATACATCCGTTTTTCGCGAAAGCGAGCAGGAAAAACGAACAGCACGGGCGCACTCCTGCGCTGAATAACCAGCCAGAAGAGCAAGCGCGCGCCGCGCCCGCCTCACGATGATGAGAAAAATGCACGCCAAATAATTCAGAATTTCTGAAACGCGGAATTAAATTAAAATTTTTCGTTTTCTGTGCGCGGCGCGCGGCGTTTTAACGAAATTGCCTCGACCGCAAACTATCCATTTTCCTCGCGGGCGTATAAATATTTTAATTTCAAGTTGGCCCCGGAACGTGAAACTTACGAACTTTCCTTCGGAGTCTCTTTTTTCTTGCTGGACTCTTTTGTTTGCCCGATTGCCGGATTTGGATGCGGCGGCGGATGTGGCTGTGGCGCACGGTAACGATAACAATAACGTCCTGTCCGACGTCTAAATATTGCCGACTCTCCGCAGGGGTTGAACAAATAAAAAGCAATTAAAGTTTGCTTTTAAGTTTCCACGGCGCTGGGGCGTCCCTCCAGTCCGGCGTTTAGTCCTAAAATGTCTTTATCTTTCGCAAGATAAACGCCGTCGCCGTGCGCGGCCGCGGCGAACTTTTACGAGTGGCGCGTCGTTGATGGGCGGCGGCGATAGGTCGAAACTTCCAAACTGGCGATAAATTAATGACACACATAATTCAATGTGAAAAACTACAATAATTGCCGTTTCCTGCCTGCGCGCCCGCTCTCTCGGATATTATCTCGTAATCGTATAAACTTTTACACCTGGCGCGTCGCATGAACGCCCGCACCGTTTCCGCGGCCCCTCCAGGAGGAAGCAGACCAGCTTAAGCTGCAGGACGAAAGCTGTGAAGTTTTGTGATCATTCTCGTCCATTGCAGAGGCAGTAAAACGGCGCGCGAAGGTACAAGGAAACGCGGCAATAAAAAATACGACAATTTTGCTTTGAAGGTGTCCGGGATGAATTTTCTAATCGAAGGATTTATAAGGAGGATTTATAACTGACGCCGCCACCAACATCATGGCAAGCCGGGCGCGTCACTCTAATGAAATCCCCTTCGCCAGATGGATTTCCAGACGAATGAAGTCCGCGCCGCGGAGGACTTTATTGTTTTAGTTTCATAAGGATTAACACCTTCGGCACCTTGAGGGAGCGTATTAACGTATTAAGCAGGGCGAAGGGATAAGGACGGAAGTTTTCCGCGCGGGCACGGGTCTTAAGGTCTTTGCGACAATAAAAAACTTTTCGTATTCAGTGCCAGTGGATTTCCGGCCAGCCGGCCGATGCATTCGAAGTTGAAACGGCGTGAAAAACTTGATTAAACAACTATTCTTCCTGCGCCGCGCAAGTCTATTAGGTTTAGTGCGGGTGGAGGCGGCGGGGGGGGGCGGCGCGTTTGTGGTTTTGCACCGGCGTGGTCGCTGATTATATTAAGCTCGTTTCGTTCAGCATTTTCGGAAAAAAGTGTGTTTTAATGGAGCGCAGAGTGCGCGGCGCCTCCACCGCCGCCACCGCCGCCTCCGCCCGCCCAGCGCAGCGGTGGGCGCTGGCGCTAAAAGCGGATTTTTAAATCCGCACCGCCACGAAGAGTACGCACCGCCGGCGAGCATCCGATGCGGGTGAGCGGGATTAACTCGAATTGGAAAACTAAATCCCACAAAAACGGCGCAAAATTGCGGGAAAATGTTTTTATTTACCTGTCTCTGGTGGCGCGGCGCGTTATTACAAAATCGAACGCCCAGCCCAGCGCAGCCGCCGCGCCCCCCTGACCCCCCCGCCGCACAAAACGAAATGAAAGCATTTTTGGGTTGATGTCGCTTTTATTTATTTGGTTTTATGGATTCCGGGCGCCGAAAGCTCCCAAATTGATTTTGAAAATTACGCAAATAAGAGCCCGAGCGCGGCTAATATCAATGCGCGGGCATCAACCGCCACCGGCGGTATCAGTCGTAAAATCATATCAAAAATACGCCGCGCGTAGAACAAAATGTAAAATTATCACACTCGCCAAACAGACGTATACATGTCCAATGTGTCGCTGCGGTAAACAGGGGAGAATTGAATTAATTAAAATTATTGCCGAAACTTTGCAGAGGTAACGCGCGAAAAATGTGTAATCGTGCGTGCGAGCCCCCCATCCGGGCGGGGTGAATTAAATACCGAAATGGCGCATAGTTGACGTGCAGTTGGTTTGTCAAGCATTCATTGCGCTAGTTAGGAATGCGCGCGCCATGCAGCCACCTCAGAATTGTGCGCATTTCATTCATTCTTCATTCATTTCGTTTGCAGCGGCGGAGTGCAGCGCGCGCGCGAAGAGGAAATTGCTGACACGAGCGCGGAATGCGACGCATGCCAAACTCGCCGAACTCCACACTGCAAACACCACACACATACACACAGACACACAGCAGCCCGCCGACGGAAACGAGGCGTTTCGACAAAATTATTTCTGCAAAAATAAACTTGCAGTCAACGCAGCGACATCTGCGGATGGAGCTGTTCGCCGGCTGGACGGGATTTGCCAGGAACAAAGTGTAACAAGGTACTTTGCGTCGCACTGCGATGTGATGCTCAGTGCTCAGTGCTCGGTGCTCGTGCGTTGACGTGAAATTATCTGAAGAGTTGTGTGCATGCTCAAGTGTACGACGCAAACAACCCGGCGAAGAATAAATACAACAAAAGGGCCGCGCGCGGCAAACCCGAAGCGGGGAGGTGGGGGCGCGGCGAAACAAAACGACGCGACAACTATATCGGCACAATAAACAAGAATATTGAATGCGCGAGCGCGCCCAATGGTGCGGCGAGGAATTTGATCGAAAGTTGAAGAGATGTACACCGCGCGCGCGCCGCGCCGAAAAAAAGATGAATAAAAAAATTGGGAAATGAGAAAGCGTTGTCTCGTTGACGGCGCCCGGCGTCGCGCCGCCATGCTCCTTATTTCGCTCGCTGCTTTTTAAATTTATGCCATTATTTTCAAGTTGACGTCGAAGATGTTTTGCGGCGTTGCGATGCGCCGCGCGAAAGCCGTTTTTCCGTTTTTTGCGCCAATTTTTCCGTATTATAATGAGCACTCCAGCGGGCGCCCCCCGCTCCCCGCGTGTTGCCAAATATCGAATACATCAATCAATCACATTTGCGATTCCTTTTATTTCCGCCGGCGCGCCGATTGTGCGAGCGGCGCTTAAGCATCCGCAGCAGTAAATCAGAAATGTTCATAAAAATGCTAATAAAATAAGAAGCGCATAAAAAGCGGCCCGAAGTGGCAAATTGTAATTTTTCACAGTGCAAACACATCCTGGACACCGGATGCGCGCGCGCGCCGATATAAATGCGAATTGTAAAAGGAATCGGCGCCAATAAATATTAGGCATGCGCGATGACACCCTCGCCACCTCGAGAAATAAATTGTAAAGCGTTTCGCGATTTTAAAACCGAAATTTATGTGCGCGCATCGCGGCAGTTATAAAGTTTGTGCGCAATTTGGCGCCCGAATTATCGAAACGCAGGCGGACGCCGCACGCGGCGCGAGTTATTGATAACATCTTCGGCGTAATAAATTTTATATATTCTAATAAAACAGCGCGCGCGCTCCTTCCAACGCGCGCGTATGTTAACCGCCGGCGCGCAACCTTTGGCCCCATCGCTGCTTTTTGGGGGGGCTGGCTGATATTTTAAAATGCGTTCGCCGAAGTTTACAGTCGCGCCACGCGACGCGCGCTTTAATGTCGGAAAGTTTCGATTTGCGCCGCTACTTTGCCCGATTAAAGATTAGAAAATTTGCCAAATTGCAAAGTTGCCAGCCGAGGCCGCTCTAACTTATAACTTTCCACCCTACCTGCAAACATATCATCGGCGAAAGTTTCGGGTAGTTTTACATCGGAAACTTTTAGTATTTATTTAGATTTCCTATCGATACACACAACAGCGTCACGCGGTGATGGAAATCGCGGCGGGCGCTTAGAATATTGCTGTGTTAGGTGTGCATTTCGCCGCTGCTCGCCTCCTGCGCGCTGCTTTGCGTCTGGCGGCAAGTGCAGAATCGCATGCATGCATAATACATTCGCCGTTTGATTTATAAACTCGGCGCCGTTCGCAACTTTGCGCGGAAAGTTATTTTAAAAATTGAAGAATTTCATCTCGTGTCGCCGGGACGCAGGAATCGAAAATGGAAAAGTTTTAAAGCTATTGGCACGTTATCGATTTAAGGCGGCGTGCGTGTGGTGGACGCGCCCGCATGAAGGGCGAAGAGGCCGTGGTGACGATGGCGGGCGGCGCATGGGAAATGCACGCGGCGCCGTTTGCGGCTTTGATTGAAATGTATGGAAATCGCATCGTGGGCTGCATCACCCGAGCGACACAAAGATGAGGATGGAAGGCACGCACAAACATCACACGATTGCGGCGCGCCCGCCCGCCCCGCCTCCGCGGGCCGCAATCGTAAAGTAGAGATTCCTAAGAAATCACCTCCCTCCCCAGCAGACGACGCATCTATGCATAGGAATAGGTAAGAATGCACACAGACACATGCAAGCGGCGAGACCGAGGAGCGAGGAGCAAGGACCAAGGACCCAGCCCAGCCAAGGCCAAGAAGCGCCGGCTGGAAGGGGGGAGGGCAACCTGAAGAAGGAAAAGGACGCCACGGCGCTGTGAAGACAGTGTTCGCAGAAGGGTAGCAACTACTTGAAATTTATGGCGACGCTTCGACTCCGTAATCACGACGTAGAAAAAATCTATAGGTGCTGGGGAAGAGGACGGTAACGACAGGGAGGACCACGCCGCCCCCGCCGCCTCTTCCCACGCAGCCGGCAAAATCTCCAACTGCAAAATGCTAAAAAGCAGAAACGTGATAGCGCATCGCCAATACCAATAAGTTAACCAGTACTTATGCAATAAAACGCGTCCCCACAAAGGAGGCGCCAAATTTGCATGATAATTAAAGACGGCAGGCGCGTCAAACAATTCAAGGCAGTCCCCGGAGGACTTGCGGGCGATTAATCATTTCCCTCCGAAAAAACAATTCGATTAAAAACGTATCAACGTCGCATAATACAATCAATTTTGGCCAGGATCTCGCTTTATGACTTCTGGAGATTGCATTATGGAGACCGGGTGGTCATCGGTCAGATTGGCCCGAAAGATAGAAACAATTTCCGACAAATTCGCCCCCCTCCCCCTCCCCCGCACCACCGCCTACGCCCGAAAAAATCTAATTTTATTCCAATCTCCTCGAATCTCTTTTTCGGCTGTCGTCCGGCGCGATTCCGCCGCATCAATCCCCACGACTTCTTCCCATCTATTTATTGCCGGCGCGCCAAAAATCTCGGACTCCAGGAGCGGCGGGACGGCGCGCGGCGCTCGCTTATCGGCCAGGGGGTGGGGATGGCGGGCAGTTTGACCCCACGGCGCGGACGGGAATCTAATAAGAAGCGCGCGGCGGCGCGGGCTTCATCTTCTTGAAGGGATTGGCAGCATATGGAATTCGGATTAAATTATGACCGGGCTCCGAACGCCACACGCTGTGCAACTCCTGCATATTGAGGCTGGGGAGAGACTGAAACTATCATTTCGCGCCGGAATCGCTGGCAGTAGCAGGTCTTACTATTATTACTTCGGAAGTTCCGCGAGAAGTCGGCTTGGTGTGTGTGTGCGCCAACTGGGAAAGCGCTGAACACGGTAAAGGTGGCTTTCCATCTTGACAATAGCAATCAAGTAATCAAAAGCGTATAATGTCGCGATTTACAACCGCTAAATGGCGCGAAACCCTTCCGGGACCCTTGCCGGCGAACTTGCCAGTTCGCACTCGCGACTCCCCCGCCGCAGGACGGCACGCTGGTGGCAAAGCAAAACCAATATTGTATTCGTTCCACTGCGACTGCTACTGGGAAATACTAATTCAAGTTGTAAGTTGTGGCGGCGCTGAGGTGGAAGCACCTTGATCACCCATTGCTAGCATCTTGCGTCTTGCGTCTTGCGTCTTGCGTCTTCATCTTCCTTCCTTCCGATCTTCCAACCTTCCAATCGCGCAATCTTCCAATGTTCCACTCTGGGATGCAGATACTCGGATATTATGAAACGATCAGATTTGGTGTGCAAGCAAGCACATTTTGCGTTTGGTGTTTGGTGCGGTTGCCTTGCATCGTTCGCCTGCAGTGCAGTTCACCTGGACGACGATGGCGACGGCGGCGGCGCCGGCGGATTGTATATTGTAACGACGATTAGCTTTGTGTATCTTAACGACTCCCAATTGGGCAATTGTTGTAGCGCGTAATCCAAGTTAAAGCACGTTTACGGCCGATATTATAAACCTGCGCGGCCGGCACTCAGGGAGCGCTCGTATGCACCCCTATAACCAGCACGCGCTCAAGCATCCGAAAATCGTAAAACTATAAATATGACCTCTGGAATGCGCGCTCGGCCCCGGCGAGTCGCATTAAAATTTATATATTTAATATATTCGGCTATTTAGCAAGTTAATTCGGAAATTCGGCGCGAGGAAATCACATCATCCCAGGTTACAGGGCCCCAGGCCCCAGGTTGCTGCTGGAAGTGGATGTGTTCGAAGTGTGTGGTGTGTGGAGGCTGGAAAAGTGCTCGGGGAAAAAGCACTCCGCGCAGCGCCGGAAAAACAAACAATTTCCAGCGGGAATTATGCGAATGCGGGAATAGAAACGATTATGGCTCGCGCACATACACGCCGCGCAGGATACGCACCGATGCCCGTCGATAACCGCCTAACTAACAACCCCCGCACGTTAAATATATTTGACGCGTCGTTTATCGCTAACGGTTTCCGCTCGATCATCGCGCTCGCTCCCCACGTGGCGGGCGGCGGCTGGCGCGAGCGCGCGCGCGCTCTCTCTCTCGCTCGTGCCCACCAACTTCCTCCTCCTGCGGAGGAACATGTTGAATTTGTGTTTTTGGCATCGCGTCGGGAGTGCACCGCGTGCGCGCCCCGTGTACACAAGGAAATTGATTTCGCATTAAAAACGTTTCAACCTTAGCGAAACCCCGAGCTCAGCAAAAAAAGAACTCGGAAAGCTTGCCGAGTACTGAGTACCAACACTAGTTGATTCCACCTCACACCCCTACCACCCCCCCACAGAAAAAAGCAAAGCTCTCAACGCTTTTATCATATTTTTTCATTCACACATTCGGACAACATTTCCAGCTTCGAAAACAAATTTCGTCTTCATCCTACGCAGGTTTTTTTTTTAAAGTTGGTGATGACTGAGAGGAATTTGGATGGTTGGGTAGTTGGCAGGTATAATTAAATTAAAAATATACGTCAACCGCGTCGGCCGGCGATGCGTCGGGTTTGTTTTGCGCCCGCGGTCTGTTTTGTTTATCGCCGCCCGCGCGCGCGCATTGTGTCGCCGCGGCGTGTGCTTTTTAATTTGATTGCTTTGTTGTTTGATTAAATCAATTTTATATGAGCGAGCGCGCACAATGCCGGGCCGCACGCGGCGCTTGATGAACGTAATGTAATAAAGCTTCGTGTGTCGGTTTCCACTTAAAAGAAACGCCTTTGAAACGCGATAAATTCCCTTTTCGGAAAATTATTGCTATGCTACGCGTATTACCGCCCCCCATGGCGAAATACGCCAAGACAGGAATTTAATGCTCAAAAATGGCAAGATTTATGATCTGCGCCCGCGCGCCGCGGGGGAGCGAAATTCTTGCGTTTTCAGTTTTTGGTCGAGCCGCCCGGCGCATCCACACTATGTTCCGCGTGCAATTGCCCAGCAACCGCATCGCGCTTCGACGCTGGCGCAAACATAATTGAATAAAAGTGCAGGTAATTAATTTTCTGTAGGCATGCAGCCAGCGTTTGTGTGCCTATTATTTATCCTCATTGAGTGGCACGCGCGCAAATATTGAATAAATATGTAAATATAGATGTAACATGCAAGCAAACATGAAACGCCGGACACCGCGCGTGTTTGTCCAGGCGAGGTACGCGCGCACGGATTAAATACGACCGCGCCGCCAACGCCGCCCACGCCGCCCCCGCCGTGCGCAGTTCACTAGGCGCGCCTCGGAAAAAGGGATGTTTTTCAGTTAGGCGCGCGACATGCACGATTTTGATTTGTTTGCCGCCGCAGTCCACGCGCAAAGTTGATGCATCATCGCCCTGAGTGATGTTTGCGTTCGTCTCATTGCTAAATGAGTGTAAACTCTGCGGGATGGCCGCTGAAAGCGATGCATTGATGCGCTGCGCGGCGCAAAAGTTGCCGAACTTTGCGGGGGTGGCTGGTTTTTTGATCAGCGCATAATGAACAAACATTAATTAGGTCCTGCACGAGCGGGGCGCTCAAAGGAGTTTATCGGTGCGCGGCGAGCGCGCGCGTGATTTGTGCATTTTGAGGCAACGCACGGATATTAATGACGCATAAAACTGGTCCTGGTCCTGGTCCTGGTCCTGGGCAGGGTGTGCGTTGGCGCATTTGTGCGCCCATAAAACTAACCGATGCCATGTCCTGCCCCCTGTGTGTCTCGTGCGTGCGGTTTTTTGCCATCGGAGATAGCTTTGTAATTTTTTTTTGTTGCGGGCAGTTTTTAATTAGGGCGGGGACGCGCAGCGGGCGCTATCGGCGGCGGCCGGCACTCCGGACAAAGTGCGCACGTGCGAGTGGACGCCGCCGCTTGTTTGGCGCTTTGCATGTGTCGATGAAAACGCCATTTGCGTTTAATGACTCCCCCAACGCGCTTAAACAATGGACCCGGCGCCGCGGCGCTTCGAAACGTTTGTTTTAAAACGCTTCGGCACGCTCGGCCAAAGTGCCATCCCCCGCCGGGCGCCGCCGAACGCGCAAGTAGGTATTATATAAAATAATAATAATTATACCGACGGGATAATCCCGGCCGGCCGCCGGACGCGAAACTAGTTGTGCAACGCTATCTAATTCCAGGCACGAATTATTCGAGTGCTGGAAACTTTGCGCTCGACTTTTATTGCGCGGCATAATTAACAAACTATTCCTGCAAATTTCGGGCGGAGGGGGGAGTGGTGAGGGGGGAGAGGGGGTGGAACTCGGGGCGCCTTGGCGATGACGCTTTGTGCTCGTGTCCACACGGTAGACAGGCCTAAACAGATGGCGTAAGTGAAAAATAACTCTAAACCCTTTTGCGGAGGGGAGCCGCGCGCCGGGGTCACTTTATATCTCACCTTTATATTATATTTAAAGGCGGTTAATGAGCGTCCGCTTGTACCTTCCCGCTTCGCCGCCACCCCCACGATCGACCCTGCGCGAGCAGTGCGCGAAATGATCCCTTTTTCTGTAACATTATATCGCAATATGAGCGCGGCAGTTAGGACGCGGCGCATTCCAGCCGGAAAGTATGCGCCGCGACGCCCAGCCTCGTATATAACGACATATTTGCGCCCGGCTTTTCGAGGACCTAGGGACTAAACGACACCGACTTGCATCCCCAGCGCAGGCGATGAAGAGCAGGCACGGCGGAGGAAAGCGATTACGGCTCGAAAGTGAAACGCGGTGTGAAAAAGTGAACAACTGCACGCCGGAAAGTCGAGCCGGACTTTTTCAAGGATCTAGGACCCGAGGACTCAAGCATGGAAAGTAATTCCGGAATTATTTCCAAATGGGCCGCGGCAGCAGATGGCTGTCCAGATTCCGCATACAAAAGAGATTAAGAAAATTAAGAATCAAACAAAACGCTCAAGAAAGTGCGCGGTGTGGAAACAAAAACATAGGGGGAGGTCATTTAAGTTTTTGGCTTTTGGGGTGGTGGGGGGTTGTGGGGGAGAGGGAGCGAGTTGGTGGCTGGGGGTTTGGTTAACTTCGCAATTAATGGTCTGTAATAATGGCACCTGATGCCTGCGCTTTTATCTCATTACGGCCGGCGTGATGAACGCGCGAAGAAATTACCCCAATTGCGTAATTGCTTAATTAGTTAATTACGCGCCGGCGTTTTTTCTAGGCAACCGCATGGCGGCAGCGCGTCCTGCGCGAAGGCGCGAGTGATATAAATTGCATGATAAATAGTTTTCAATTTACACTTTGGCGCATCGCGCGCACAAAAGCTTTGCCGGCGGAGTGTTTGAAGGGTAGATTGATGCAGGTGATAAGTGCGTTGGAATGAAGCAGCCAGGCAGCTGGATTCTCCGGAGGCAACGCGGGGATATTTAAGGAAATGCGCCGGGGCTGGCGAAGGAAATAATAGAAATAGGAATTGCATTGCGCCGGTTCATCTTGATAACGAGCTTATTTTCCATTTACTTCGAAAGTTTGGCGCGCGCCAGTTTGAAATCAAATTGCCCCTCGCGGCTGCAAGCGTGGAAAATAAATGATGGTGCTGGAATGTGTGCTGGCTGCTGCTGTAATGTAACTTTTGAGCCGGCTGCATTGAAAAATGTTTGATAATATTTTAATACGGTCAAGCGGGCGCTGGCCAGTTATTAATTCGGAAAGTTGCGCATAATTTATCATCCGGCCGGGGCCTGAGTTGAGCGGCGGCGGCGCCGAAAAACGGGCCGCGCTGCCAAAAAGTCATCATTCACGCTGTGACACTGCGCAAGGATAATATTGCGCGCCTGGCGCGGCCGAAAGTTGCTGCCGGCAAGAAGAGGCGCGCGCTGGAAAGATACGAGTGCCTCGTCCTTGCGCGCTTGCCGCTTGTATCCTTTGGCCCTGGCCGCCGTCCGTTTGAGACGAGGGAGGCGCAGGAGGCGCGCGTCGTGAAATTAATCAACGTTTTTAGGCGCGCTGGCGCTGGCGCTGGCGCTGGGTCCTTGGTCATTGCAAAGTCGCGACGCGGCGAGTAAATTACGCCATGCCACACAAAGCCAGCCGGCGAGGATGCTGAATAAACAATTTGATTAAAGAGTTATGCGATGCGCCTGTATCATGCCGTAGCGTGCGCGCCGCCCGGCGCCTCCACGCTCGCGCGGAGCAAAAAAATGCGCAGTGCAAATGTTGGCGGCGCTCGACACATGCTGCGCGCTTTGTTGCTGCAAATGAAGCTTTTGTACAAACAAACGGCGCCCGTTAGCATTCGCCGCGCGCTGATGTTTACGCGCGCCGTAATAAATAACAAGCGCTTGCAAAGAGTAAAAGGTAGGCGTTGCTTAATGTCTTTATACGGCGAAAAAAGCCCGCCGCGGCAACATGGCAAATCCCTTGAAAGGCCGCGGGCCTTTGCACATATGTAATCAACGAGCTTAGTCCGGCACACTTTGGCCTAAAACACTTTTTATCGCGACGTCACCTTTTGCGCCACGCGGCGGTTTGCATTCAGCTTCAGATTCAGGTTTGGCTTCAGCAGCTTTTTAGTGCTTTCTTGTGCCGCCGCCGGCCACTTACGACGCAGTGTTCACTACGCGCTTGGAGCTTGAATTCAGAGAGATGTTCTGCATTACGCCGGCGATTTTCATTGCATGTGTACCGCCGGGCCGCGAGTGAATGAATCCCGTTTACGAGCAAAGCCTTTAGGAACGCGACGAACACGTTGTTGCGCGGAGGCTGCAGTTGGAAGCTACTTAAGAAGTAAATGCCTTATTGATGGCGGCCGCCGCGCCCGCAATGGTGAGTGACTAAGGAGAGAAAAGCCTTTAGTCTCTTTCCACCTCCGCTGCGCAGCGGTCGCAATCGCAGTACGAGTAGTGGCAAGCGCACGTAAAGTACTAGCACCCATTTTATCCTTTAGTTTACAAGCGCAAGCCTCCGACGCCCGCGCCGCGCTCAAGCACCGCGCGCAAATGCGACACGCGTTCGGCTCGCGGAGGCGCCGGGCGCACCAAGAACAGGAACTCGGCGGCCGCGCGGCGCTGGCTACAAGGCATTTCAAGTTCGGAAGCGCCCGCTCGACGCGCTCCGCCGCCGCCCGCCGACGCGGGAAACAAAATAAAAAGGAGGAAATAAATGGTAAAGCGCAAGTGCTTGCGAGCGGCGCGCGAGTGCCATTCATACATGGCCGCCTATTCAAGACGGCGTCGCGCGCCGCGCCGGCTTTTATTTACGCACGCGCTGCCGATGCCAGGCGGAGTGAGTAATGAAAAGTAGTGCGGAGTAGTTGTCGAGGGCGCGCGCGCTTGACTTGCGCCACTTTAGAATTTTTTCTTTCAAATTGGAGTTGTCATTCGGGAGATGAATGCCGGCGCGCGCCGAGTGTTAATTCGAAAAAGTCATTTGTCTCCTTCCGCGCCGGCTGCCTCCGCCGCGCGCCCCTAAAGTTCTTGATTAATTCATCGTTGATTAAACGATTGCACGATTTCATTCCATTTGATCTCGCGCTCTCAAAAGAGCACTTCGGAATCGCACGCCGCGCCGAGCATAGATTGTTGCTTCGCGCTGTTATTTTTCAGCTTTCGCTTTACGTGCGTCCTGCCATCGTTTCTGTCATTTCACGGGGTTAGTGTCGCCGTGCCGTCGCCCGAAAATGCGAGTGAATAGTCGCGGTCGTTGTTATAAAAGCAATAAACATAATTCACCCGCTTGGGGGTCCTACGGCCATCGAGTCTGCCCAGCGCTGCCTTTTTCTAATACTTTTAACTCGCATCGGGCGGGCACTTGGCCGAAAATAAAACGATGAAAAACTAACGAAAAAATGAAGCGCACATAACGGACGACGCGGCGCGACGACGCAAATAAATTCCTCGATATTATATAGAGACCGCCCGTTTTCCCTCAGCCATCAACCTAAATTTCAATCTTCGCGCCCGGCTGACAAGATAATTCAATAAATTACACGCACAACGCATACCGCACTGTCCGTATAGTTGATTTCTCTATCATTACGTCAGTTCCTCAATCTCATCCCTTATTCGCTGGAAAAATTGATGCAGCTGGAAAATTGTTTAAATACAACGGAGCTGCACACTTTGCGGGGAAACAACTCACTTACACGGAAAATCTTGACGTAAAACTTCGCTAAGCTGCACTAAAAGCGTTTACCGTGGTACGGAGAACGGCGCGCGAAAGAAAAATCCCGAAAAAAAGAAGCAGCGGCGAGGAAAAACCCTTGCCCGAGCGCCGAGCGAAACCTGAGCGCCGGCCGCTGCGCGCTGAGCGCAAAAGGGTGTAGTTAACGACCGGCCATCGCTTATTCTTTTACATTTACAACAACAATGAACCTCAATGATTTCCCCAACATTTGTCTTCTTTATGTTCTTTTGTTTTCCTGCCGCTTTATCTCGCGCGCCTGACCCACGCGAAAGGAAACACGGAACCCGGTACTTAGAGCAACCCAAAGCAGCCGGGGAAGCGAAGGAGGAGGGAAAAAAAACTATCCGGAAACTTCAACTTCAACTTCGAATACAAAATTAAGTAATTTATGCGGCGATCCTGGGGCGTCATCGCTGGCCGCCGCGCCGAGCGCCAGTACAGCGAATTAATGCCCTTTATGTTTCGGCGCGAGTTATGCGTTTAATAAAAAAGGCGTTGATAAAACGCGCGCCAAACGAGCGCGAGTTAATTTTCGAGCGGCGCAAAAAGCGGCGATATAAAACAGCGCGCAGCAAACTTACGACACTTTTAGGTATGTTTTATTATTAACGCAACGCTTTTTAATGTTTAATTTTGGCCGGCTTTTTACGCGCTTGAATTTTTGCGCGCCCTTTTTTTTGGGGAGGGAGGGGGGCGATTTTTATTTTCGCGGATTGTGGATTGCAGAGCGCGCAATAAAATTAAAAACCGAACAGTAAAGCTGGTCTGGAGACTGCGCGAAAACAAGCTAATAAAATCGCGGCATGCCGAAAAACAATTATGAAAATGCCGAAATTGGAATTGTTTCCGGCGAAACTATGATATGAACGGCTACTTTGTCCGGCGCGCATGAAATTCGGTCAATTTGCATACTTTTTATGCGGAGAGAATTTTGTTCATTTCGACGTTTCGAACCGCCGCAAATCGTTTCAAATCGTGTTTGTTTTAATGCTTCATCCTTGGTAATGCTGGCAGCATCCGGTAACTGAGTTTGTTTGCACTCCGCGGCGGATTTTACGGCGTGGGTTTTTTTGCGGCCCTGTGCGCCGGAGTTCGATGCAATATGCCCCGGTGAAACAACAACAGGAAAAGCAAAAGCAGGGAGCGTAAAAAAAGTTAAACAATTTTGCGCAACGGCAAGTTTTGGCCGGGCTATGGTCGGCTGCATGCGTTGTTGGTGGGCTGGGCGGCTGAAATTCGCGATGCGCCGTTTGTTGTTGTTAGCAAAATCGAATCGAGATTTACGGCCGCCGGCGTCTGGCGCTGCTGCGGCCGCGCAAGAATTATACGCGTGCGTGCGCGCCGCGTCCCGGGCGCCGGTGTCCAGTGCGATTTTGATTTATTTATCATTGCCGATTGATAGAAGAGGCCGGCGCCGCCGCCGCCGCGCTGCGCAATGGTAAGTAATGTCCGCAATCAAACACATGCCCCGCGCGGACGAATTAATCGCAATCGCAACCCGACGTTGCGAACCGCACGCCGCCCGGCTGGCGGCTGGCGGCTGGTGGATGCGCCCGCCAAACGCCGGATGAAAAATCCCGCGCGCAGCGACGCAACGAGATAAAAATTATTATTAACGATCGCGAGTCGCGCGCAGCGGCGCGCCACCAATAAAAGTTAATTAAAGAGAAAATTGATTGATTCCATTCTCTGCGCGCCCGCGCCGCCGAGCCGGACATTGTATAATGGGCGGCGATTAAGTGCGTAATAAATATGCGCAATAAATAAGTTGATTGAACGATAAAAAGTGCATTATGGAGAAAGCGCATTCGCTCGCGCATCAATAATCGAATACAACAATCCAGTTGATTAGCGGTTAATGGTTTGTGGCGATTAGTTCGAGTTGGACGTCGATTTGTCCTCGTTGGCGGATTTTTCCGAGACATTTCCCTCCGCCTCATGCGCCGCACGTCTGGAGCGGGCGGGCGCGCGGCGTGGAAAGAGGGGTGCATGCTCGGAAAATCCGAAGGAAGTTAAAGGCGGGCGCCAAACTGAATTGGCAACTATTGTCTCCTATTGTTATTGTGTGATGTCGTGGGCGGTGCTTTCGGCGTATAAATTCAAGACATATTCTATGCACCCCTCGGCGTCGCCGCCGTAAAACCACCACCCCTAGTCCTAGTCCTAGTCCTAGTCCTGCTCCTAAGACGCAGCGAATGCGAATTCGCAATCGACTAGGCTGGCGCTGCCGTCGCGAAGACAAAACCGAAGGTATTTTCATCGGATCCTCGTCCCGGCGTAACTTCTGCTACAATTTAAGCTCGCCGGCTGGCGGCAGCCGGCGGCAGGCAGTAAAGATTGCTCGCTGTTAGGGGGAGGGGAGGGGGCGGTGGAGGCGGCTCGCCTCGGCGCGTGTAAATAATACCCATCGCGGAACGACCGCAGCAATTGGAACTACTTCATCTCGGGGCGATGCTGGTTTGGTAGTAAAATGCAATTAGGAAGAAAGAATACGACCACAATAACATTGCGCCGCGGATAAAATTACCGCCGCCGGCCCCCTCCTCCCGCCCGCATACCCCGGCTGCCGCTAAGGGGTAAGCGCCAATTAACAATAAATAACGATTAGCGGTTAAAATTCGCGGCCGGGCGTAAAAACTTCGCGGCGCGGTGCGATCGTGTGCGAAAATGCAGAAACAAAGCGCTTAAAGTGGCAATTGTATAAATTCCTTTGCCCAGGGGCTGTTGGGGGGTGGGGGGTGGTTCAGGGAGGCAGGGAGGACATGGAACCCGGGAGCTGGCCATCCACCTGGGCTTGGACATCGGTATGCTTGTGCGAGGTGTGAGAAATGTCCGGCTTGTAATAAACTCGAAACGAGCGGCGCAAAGACGCGAGCGGACACACACACACAAACACACATGAAGCAGCGGAGCAGGACGCAGGGCCGTCGAGAGCGGAGGGGAGCGCGCGAGACGAGATGCCATGTGCCTTCGAGGGCCGACGGCATTATTGGATTACCGTGTCGCGGGTGGTGATGAAGAGGGCGCGTCTCGACTTTCTTGTGTGCGCGCCGCGCGCACACAGCGACACAATGCCAGCCCAGCATCATGCATCGCAATGCGTGCCACACACGTGAAGAGTCTCCACCGCGGCGCGCTCCCCCTTTCCGCGCGCACATGGATACACTCGCCGCTGCATAACTCTCTCCGCTCCCCCGGCTGTGCTTCACACCTAGCGCAAAGCTCACGTTTAACGCTGGAAGCTCTTTATCCTTCGCAGCATCCCCAAACATTGAACCTGGCGCGGCCGTGGTCGCGACGGCGCTGCGCATTTGCCCCAAAAACCGCGCCGGAGTGCCGGAGCGGCGGAGTTTTCGAGTGTTTGGCTGGTAAACCCCCGCGCGCGCGGAAAGTATCGCCGGGGATGCGAGTATATAACTCGCACTCACACCAAACAAAACTTTTCGTCGAGCGGTGCAAGAACACGGCCGTCATGAGTACATGAGTACACGACGTTGTCTTGCAGCAAGTGCTAGAGTTGTGCCGATGCAAAATGAAACAATTTATGTAACGCCCAGTCATGCAGCGTCCTGCAAACGAGTCGGAACTAATGTCACGCGCTTTACGAGGCGAATAAAACGCTCATAAATTGCGCCGGCCGTCGCGATCGACGAGCAGGACGCGCCGCCGGTAGGTGTAAATAAAAATTTCGCCCTGCGTCAGCTGCTTTTTCAATTTCCTTCGATAATCGCGCGGCCGCGCTCGCGCGCACACCCCCGCCCGTTTAATTTAACTGCGCGCCTTTTACATCCTTCCCGAAACGAGCTCTCTTTGCAGCGCGCGCATTGTGCGCGCAAAGAAATGAGAAATCGAGCGGCCGCACGACAAACAGATTTATATCGACGCGCGTTAAGCGATCGGGCAGGCCATCAGCGCGGACTAATGCACCGTTAATGAACTTGAATTCGGCGCGCCTTAGGTGGCTTAGTGGTTTTTCATCTCGGCGCGCTTAATTCGCCCGCCGCCGCGCCGCCGATTCGATTTACGTCGCCCTGCGAAAACGAATCGCGCGCGCGCTCAAACTGCTATCGTTCAATTCTGACACTTAATGAAGTCTCCGCGCGCTGCTGGAATCGCGGCGGCGGCGGCGGCGGCGGCGAGCGGGCGAAGATTAAGCGCCAAGATCCCAAGCCGCCGCCGCCGCCGAGCGCCAGGAAATAGTTGGTAATACAATAAGGAAAAGAGTTGATCCGCAATTTCCAATCACGTCGGCGCGCATTACAGCGCAATTAGCTTTGATTATCTTTTAATAATCTTTGATTATCCGCTCGCGGATCATTAAAAAACTCATTAATTTCAAATTTGCATCGTCGCTCCGCTCCAATCATTTGCTTCATCAATATTGCAGCGGCGCGCGCAAAACGTCTTCAATCAAGCGCGCCGGGAAGCTGCGCATCCGGCAATTCTTCCGCGCGCGCAAATTGCACGTATATATCACCTGGGGGGCGGGCGGCGGAGACAAAGAAAAATTTTTGCAAATTTTCCGCAAATAAGATTAGGCGAGATTAGATGGAATAAGTGGGAGAATAAGTTGAAGACATTAGGAGTTGGCGGCGGCGGCGACGGCGGCGGCGGCGTGTAAGATGCGCGCTCGCCGTGGCATTTATACAAACGAGAAAACTTTCCGCCGGGCGCCGTCTTCGGCTGTCGCGCGCCGTGTGTGCGATATTTTTGCGCGTCGGCGGCGGCGGCGGTGGCGGCGGCGCGCCGTTATTACGTAGTCGCGGCACGTCGGCCAGACTGCCCCCGCGCCCGCCCGCCGTACGTACAAACTGCGTAACTTTCTCCACCGGGCAGATCGAAAGAAATGCGACAAAAAAAGCGAGGCAAGCACGGCCAACGCGTTTTTAACTCGAGCGTCCGAGGCTTTTCCGCACGGCGGCCCGAGAAGAAATGTCTTATTCTCGCAATCGCTTGTAATTTCCTGCCCGGCTTGCGGGTTGCTTTTTGCGCGCCCGCGCGCCGTCTCCCTGGGGAGGTATGCGCGGCAAGCGTCGGGGACTTACATGTCGCAGTCACAGCGTCCGCAGCATCTCGGCCAGCAATCAGATAAAGCCGAAGTGGAAAGCTCCACACTCACCTGCAACAGGAAAAAACACGGCACAGAGTTAGCAAGGCAGTCAATCACATCGGCAAATTATGCGTATGATCCGCCGCGGCGGTGGGCTAATGAAATATTCGTGTTTTCAATCACCACATCGCGCCGCCCATCACGCCACACAGGATGTTTGCTTAAATTTTCAAAAGCTAGTAGCGACGTTAGTAGTAGCAGGTTTTACGCAAAGGTGGTCGAGGGCGCCGGGTGGTGAGTGACGCGCGCGTTGAGGGTGCATTTATAATTCGTTTTACGCCCGCCTGCGACGCCCCGCTTTGTTATAAATAATTAAATGGCAATAAAAGCATTCGTCCCCAACACCTCCGCCGCCAATGGATGCAAAACAATGCTTGGCAGGGAGCAGAGACATAAAACGCTTGCTGCTGTTCCGAGATCCTCGGCAGCGGAAGGAACGGCGAATAAAGTAACACAGCACAACATAAATACAGCGGCAAAACTAAAACTGAAACTATTTTCCGGCTGGTGCTAGACTGCTAGGGAAATTGACTCTCATAGATCTCCAACAGGTTTTTTGACAAATATCCCATTGAAATAAATAATCCGGCGCGCAGCAACATGTGCCGCTTATAAAACATTTCGCGTATTTTTTTACAAAACGCGCGTTGCATTCGTGCCTGCAGCGCAAGCTCCATTTTGTTGGCGGCGCTATTTTTTTGTTTGTCAGCGCCACGTGACTGTGTGCGTAGCGGATTGTGAGCGCGGAGAGTTATGTAACAAACAAAAATTGATATTAATCAGGATTACCTCCAGCAGCGCTGGTGCAACAAGCACATCGAAAATGCCGGCGGATTATATTTATTATTATATTTTCGTTTTCGGGGTATTTTGTATCAATTCCCGCTGCGGACTGGCAGCTTTTCGGCTTTTTGCGCGCGCAGCGGCTTACAGAGTTCAATTTTCCGCGCAAAGCCGACTTCGATACATTTTAATTACAGTCGTGATGAATCACTCAATAATGAACATTGCATCATTTTACCTTGCTGCGCGAGCATAGTCACTGCAGGCTGCAGGGCTGCAGGTAATGATCAACATTCAATTTAACGCCAGAAATATAGGGTTTATTATTTAGAGTGCAGTGTGTAAATATTTGTTAATAGTTTCAACGTGGATTAAAGCCGCCGAGCTTTTCTGATGAATGCGCCGGGTTATAACTGAAAATATTGAATTCCCAAAAATGTTGATGTGCTGGGTGATCCCGCGCTTGGCTGGCACGGCTGCGACCTGCGGCTCGAAGAATAATGATGATGTTGCAGCAGCAGCCGCAGCACGCCGTTTTGCAGTCTTTATTGTCGCGGGGGCTGCGCGAGCGCCATCCGGCATTTCGGGCTTTTGCTTTTTTAGCATTTTTCATTTTGACGTCGCGAATGCATCAAGCGCGCGCGGCGCGCAGCAAAATGCAGCAACGCACGCGAATCATCGCACGCGCAGCGCGCGCCTCCAGTCTCGTTAAAGTCCGAGGTAAACTATCCGAAAAAACCGCGCGCTGCAACTCGCTCGCGAGCGCATGTTTTATTCGCTGCGGCGAAAGTTCCACAAGACGACACAATGGCGTAATAAATGCAGTTGGGGAAAACTGGCGCATAAACGCCGGCATAAAAGGTGATCATTACGCTGCGACAAGCGCGCGGCGCGGCTAATGCGATTTCGATTGGATGCGCGCCAGCCGGCGAAATCCGCGCCCTCGCCGACTATCGATGGGCGATAATAATAAGACCGATGCGCGCGCACGCACGCATTTCGCCGCGGCTATAAAAAGCCGAATCGAAAAAGTTGAAACGCGGCGCAGAGATAAAAGTAGCGGCGGCGCAGTCGGCTGGAGCGAGGCGAGCGCGGTCATCGGATGACTGATGGGCCCGAGAGCTTTGTGCGGCGCAGCTTTGTTTTACGGCCAGCAGCCACTCACTTGGCGCCGCACCAACAGCGCCGGCATGAAAGCGCACTATTGTTTCACCTGCAGTCGGCGTGAAGCGCGGATGAAAGTCACCGTCTGCGCAGCGAAACATAGCTTAAATCACCTCTGACTAATTGAGCGCTATTCCTCATTCCGCACAACAAAGTGAGCTTTTTGAATCAGTTAAAAACAACGCGAACAGTCACTGCTGAAGTTGTCGCTGCACTAAAATTAGATGTTTTTCAACTTGTTACAACTTGGGCGGTTTGAAGGAACTTCCGCAGCGCTGGGCTGAGTTCTTGACATTCATAGCAAAGTTCATTCGCGTTGCAAATTGCATTTGCGCGACATGCTCGTGCGAATCGCATTAGCGGTGCGGTGTGACTGTGTAATGGCAGCGGGTAATCAGTCTAATCGAGTCGCGTGGCGCCTCCTGGAAGAGATGCACTTGCTCCAGTTACCGCCGACCTCCAACCGCACACAACACATCCAGGCTTCAAAACGCTTTGTCCCGAGTCGCGCGCGCCTCGGCTGCAGCTGTTGCCAGTACATTTGTTCCACGCTCGCGCAATCGGTTAAGTGAAATAGAGACAAACGGCATCGCGATACATAACAGCGCGCAAACAGAGCGCCAGCTCGACGTACAAACGGCAAACAGCCCCGAACTGCGCGAGCAGTCAAACCAGCACCAGTTGAAAAGCGTGCAATACGCGCACGCACACATGATTACGATCATTACCACCCCCGCGCTTGAACCAGCGAACTAACCGAATGTGTGACAAGCTCAAAGACGCAAACGCGTTTGTACATTACGTACATTTCGAATTGTGAGGCGATGCTTCATCTCCGGCCGAGTTTACAGGTGCCGAAACTGGAGTGGATGCGATTTTTCCCACCCCCTTGAAAGCCAGGCTGGCAGCCCGCCCGAGCATTACATCCGGCGTAATAATTTATTTATGGAATTTTCAGTTAAAAGGGTGCAGTTTCACGCGGTCGGTTTCTGACTCGCAGCGCTCCCGTTTACAGTTCATCCCTCGCCGCGTTCGCAACCTGGGGTTGAGCGTGTGGGAGCGAAGTGAAGTGGCAGCTGATACAGCCGCCGCCAACGCAGCGCCGGCGAATATCATGATCATGACAAAGATATTCCGGATTTGACACGTGACGCTTTCCTTTTGTTAATTAAGAATGCGCCTTGATTAAGATTAAGTGTATTAGGGTCGTTTTTGGTCTGTATGGTCGGCTCCATTGTCTCGCATCGACTTCAACCGTCAACTTGCACATCAGCTTGATCGCACGTTTGGAAACGAGGAGCATTTGATAAAAATCCTCTGGAAATCAGTGCCATGTGTTTTGGTGTGTTATTTCTGGCCTGGAGCTCATGTATAAGTGATGATTGTGCGGGGAAATAGTGGATGCGTTTCGTAAATTGACTTTTCTGCGAGTGCCACCCTCCGGCACCGCCCCCCCAAGACGTATAAACGCTCCCTTAAGGGAATCACGCAGCGCGCGCAGTCAATCTCGCTGACCTGTAATAAATTTCGCAAACGCCGAAGGAGGCGGCACGGCAGCCGGAAGGTATGTCGCAGTCTTCAATTGCGCACTTGCAGGAGCAAACAGCAGGGGGGTGGCCTTCCCCCCGCCGGCAATCCCGGATATGCACCCTTCGAAGATGCACAATCGAAATTAAACATTTACTTTGCTTCCTGTCTCTTTTTCTTCTTTTTCTTTTTGCTACATCTAGTAAGCGTAATATAAATCTGGCGATGCTGTACTCTGGTTAGAAGTTAGAAGTTGTAGGCCTTAACACTTCCGGCTTCCGGGTGGCTTATACAAGTGTAGCATCTACATGTGTATATTTCTCCGGCCATTAAGTAAGCAAACGCAGTGCAAAACGCAAAAACATAAAAGAATCATGGCACAAAGATAAAAACAGCCGAAATGAGTGCGGATATTCATCGCATGAATACGTAGCGAGCGCCGGTGGCGGAGGCGGCGGCGGCGGCGACGTCGCGTTATGATAAGTCGGTGTCATAGGCCGGGCGCGGCGGCGCGGACCGTTAAAAAATTGCCACTTTTATCGCCCGCACATACTCGACGCACACACATGTGTATGTGACAGTGGCGGGTGCGGGGCGCGAGGGCGGCTGAAGCAGAAGACGAACACGCACGCGGCGCTGTAAAAAATCGGCGCGATTTATCAACATTGCAGTGCGCAATTTTTCCGCTCGGCTGCGCGCCGCGCGCGCTCAGTCAATCCACTCGTCCATACGAGAGCATCGCGCTAACCGCCTCCCGGCCGGACCGGCGCGAGCGGGGAGATCAAGCGTTCATTGTCAACGAGCGCAAAAAACAGCGAAACATCAAGCCCGCCCCCAACAGCCACAAAACTACGCAAACCGGACAGCGGGCGAAAAAAAAATGCCCGAGTTTAGCTTTCGTAGGGGGTGAATTAAACTGTCTCCCAGCTGTATGCGGCTGCTTAAACGAAGGTAATATTTCACCCAGCTCGTTGACAGTGCAATAATCGTCGGAGGTGGACGGCGGCGGGCGGCGAGGTGATAATTTACCGGCGCGCTGACGAGCCGGCCACAAATCATTACATTATATTAATACAAGTAATAATAGTCATGTCTGGCGTGCGTTTCTATGCGGAATGGATATATCACGCCGCCCCCCTAATAACCAGCGGCTCCTTTATGCAGACGCGCACGCCGCCAGCCGCGCATCCACATCCACATGCCGGTGATGTCTATTAATATGGCATTACGACGCTAATAATACGTGGTGCGGCGCCAGCCGCCAAGCCACCCCCGTGCTAGTTCTCGCCGCCCCCCCCCCCCCCCCCCCGGCACAGTGGCGTGGGCAGCGCCGAGTCCTGCGCGTGGAGTTTGTGCTTTAGTTTCTGATTATGCGCCTCAAACCATGCCGCGCCGAATGGAAAGCATTGAGGAATTGAAA
>JAODGB020017262.1:0-10770 GCA_027574905.2 Earota dentata | reverse complement strand
GCTCATTTCATGCGCGACAGTTCGGCCTGGATGCGAACGCACGTATTGTGTGGCATATTATTGAATTATTTGCACTTGCAAGAGCAGACGACCAGACGTGTCGATTTTATATGGCTTCGTGTGGAGCGATTGTTAATCAGCGGGATATTTCACGACGTAGAGCTGATAACGACATTCTGCTTGCTGTACAGGGTGTGGAACCTTCTTAGGAAGATCTGAGTGATTTTTAAAAATAATTTAACAAGTGAGAACAGAAATAAAAGCAAAAAACCGGTTCATTTAAGTGTTTTTTACTGAAAAAGTAATTCAGCATTATATCTCAAAAAGTAGTGGTGTTAGTAACTTATGGTTTTTACTATTTGGGGTGGGACATACGAAAGAACATATATTTAAATTTTGGAAGCAATTGAACCAATGACAAGGAAGTTACAAGCAAAAACCGGTACATTTATGTGTTTTCGCTCAAAAACTAACATAATCAACGGGATATCTAAAAAAGAAGGATCATAGTAACTTACTGCATTCTCTACTTAATGTAATCTCTTCTAAAGAAGACCTGGTAAAATTTTGAAAACAATTTAGCAAGTGACAACAAAGATATAAGCAAAAAACCGGTGTATACAAGTTTCTTTTCTCAAAATGTATTATATCTCAAAAAGTAAGAAAGATAATGACTTATGGTTTTCAATAATTGGTGTGGCAGATACTAAAGAAACTGTGTTTACATTTTGGAAACAATTGAAAAAGTGACAACGAAGATATAAACAAAAAACCGTTACCTTTAACAAGTTTTCACTTAAAAAGTAAGTTAATAAGCAGAATTGCCTATGAAGGATACCGAATAAAGACATCTTGTTTTCAGAAGTCACTCATTATCCTTTTAAGAATAGATCCATTAAGTTTTAGGAGCTGCTCATCAAATAGTATCAAGGATATCCTCAAAAAACTATCCTTTTTAACACTATATAACCTATTTCTTTAAAAGAAAATCAAATAATATGCGACATGCAAACCAGACTGAGTGAACATCCGCCTTTAGTTGCCTCCCCATTTGATTCAATTCCATTTCGTATATTTCATCAAATTTTAGGGATTTATTTGATTTAAATCTGACTTTATTTTCCTCCCGGCCCTTCGCCTTGTCTCCGCGCTTTGTTGTGTTTTATTTCCGGTCTGGTTTGTCATATTGATGAAATTTGTATGGCGCGGTTTTGGCCGCGCTCCCAAAGGGTCCTTGACTCGCTCTCCGCGCGTCCTTGGCGTCGCGTCGACCCCTCGCCGCTGAAATTGAAGTGGAAAAATTGATTTCAATCTATGTTTTGACAACGGCGACGCGCCGCGCAATCTAAGAATCTCAGGCCTTGCAGAAACCATTCTTTAAAGCCATCCCCTCATACAGGATCATTTAATAAAAAAACAATCGGAAATTAAAAACGAAGATAAAAATGTATAAAGCTGAAACAACTTCAAAAAACATTTTGTGCTGTTGAAGAAACAAAATGGCGTAAAATGCGAATGAACTAACCCTGTATAGAACCGAAACGCGGCTCGCAGAAAAAGCAGAAAGGATAAAGGATAAGACAAAAGCCGATACAGTGACACTCAACACGCTTACAATAAAGTTCTTCTATGGCTTTAAGATTACACACCCGCGGGACACGCCTTGGGGACGAGGCCGAAGGCGAGTTGCGTTTGTTTAGGACGGCGAAATTATGCAAACGATGTGCTAAATCTTCCGCAAGTGCAAAGTGAAAACTAACCATAAATACAAACGTTTTCTTCCACTTCAAGCTCAGTTCGAGCTCAACTTCAAGTCTTAACGCTCGAATGTTCGAGTCTTCGAGTCTTGAGTCACAACATCAGTTGTCGATTTTATAGTTAGCCGTTTGCGGCGCGGCGCGCTGGTGCTGGTGCTGCGCTCAATTTATTAGCGACATTAGGAAATTAATTTCCCCAACCGGTTACGCCACCGCCACACAACAGGCAACCAGCCGCGCCGTCCCCCCGACCTCCCGCAAACGACAAAAGACAGCATGCTGAAGGCCTGAAGCGAAAGGATACAGCATACACATGCAGAGAGGATGATGTCCATTAGTTAATGTTGCGGGGGGCGCCCTTTTCACGTAACCAGCATGTGCGTGCTCTCCGATAATTCAATGCTCTCGAAGGGCCCTAAAACACAAGCGAAGTATGCACTACATAACCTAGCATATGTTAAAGTTTACAGCGAGCGACGCGCAACGCGCAGTCACTCCTCAAAAATGTTCACGTGACGTGCATGTAAAACAGGACAGGTGAAATATGTTGTCGAACTTTTTAAGGTTACGTCGATTAAAGTTATGGCCCAGGTTATGGCGGTTTCTGGCAGTCAGGCGGTTATGTATTGAGTCGGCTCGGCTCGCTGGCTGCGTATCGATTTACCTGCCTGCACCTGGCCGAAACTAATAACCGCAATAACGCCGATCGCGAATTTAAGGATAGGCAAAAGGCAAGACGATCGCGCGCGGGCCGGGGCACTGTGCGCCGCGGGGCGATGAAAACTCCACCAAGTCGCCGCGCCGCCGATATCGCATTGCATCCCTGCAGCGGGGCAGTTTCACGCATCACGCTCGGCGCGCTGATATCGATTCTGCATTAAGCCATCACCACCATCACTATCACTATCAGGTTATAAGTTATACCTCTACCAGTGACCAGTTATACGTTGATAGCCTAACGTTTTTCATCTTAAAACCCGGCTGGCAGTGAAAACACTGGAAACAAATGAATAAATGTTTGTGGTGACCTTGCAGCTGCATCGCACATTAACAATAAAGGAGTTCCTCTAGTTGAGCATAGATGTCGCCACATAGACTGGCTTGTGTTTTATTCTCGCATTGCGCATCACAAGCTAACTTTTCGTAGCATCAGCACGTCATTCGTTTTTTTTTTTAGTTATAACGTTTTTAGTTTTGAAAACTTTAGAAATCGCGCTATTGCCGCATAAAATTAAAATTTTACAACATTAAATCGCAAAGTAATTCCACATTCGACGAGTATACGGCTGAAACTCGTCGATTGGCTTTTGTTTCTCTGTTGATTCGTTGTTTATATGTTATTTGGCTTTTGTTTAACCTTTTCTCTGCGTAATTTCTTATGCATTTTCGAGCTCACATTGTGCAATGCGCAAATATTTTTACTTGCACTATTGAAATCCAGGATTTGTTCGTTTAAGGTGGTCGCAACATTTTTGATAATTTTCAATTTTCTCGTGAACTAATCAATCGATTTTCATTTGGTTTCTTGCAAATGATTAAGCATTTTCGTCCTTATCACTAGATGGTACAAGTTCATTCCTATATTTTTTACATGCGTTGGAAAATGGTCAAAATGGAAATGATTCAAATGTAAACTGGTGCTTTCGGAAAAGTCGAAAGTAGCTAAGGGGCTAAGGGCTAAGTTGTTTGCTGTTTGCTAAACAACTTAGGCTTAAATACACAGCTCTTATCACTACATTGGCGCCTCTCTACGCTCTCCGCTCGTTGGGCGCCGCATCTCAATGTTATTTACTTTCCTTCTGAGCGGAACTACTCTGCGCTTCACGGCTTCGCCATCACCTTCACGCCGCGGCCGCTTCGTTTTTGCCTTCTTCGCTATCCTGCGATTATTTTTTTGCTGCTTCCGGGAGCCGGGAACGTGCCTCGTGCCTCCGAGTGCTTCACTCGCGACTCGGCCGTGCGTTGTTGTGTTGGTGGCTTGGCTCTTGACAGTTCAAAATGGCTTTTAAAAGCGAGACGAGTGTCCAATTTGCGCGTCACAAAAACGGGATTCCTCGGCGGTCGGGGCGCACGTTGATTGAGTTTTCGCCGCGGCGCGGCGCGTACGCAAGAACGAGGCCGAAGACGTAACCCCGTAACCTGTAACATTTAGAAAAGCGAGGCGGTCGCGAATGTAGGTCGCGAATCCGAGCGCACGCATCTAACCTATATTTCCCCAGCCGCAGCCGGAGCCACAGCCACAGCCAGCCAGTGCAACGCAGCGAAGGAGAAGGACAATCGAGGAAGTGTGTAGAACTGTAGAGAGCATAGAGTGTAGAGTCGAAGTCCTGGAGACTGCGGCTGAGGGAAAGTCATTTCGAAGTGAGCGCTTGGGGATTTCGCATAGAATGAAAACACTTTGTTTTCCAGCTTTCCTGCAACCTGCATCTAAGTTTTGAGAATCTTCTCCAGCTCATACTCGCAGCCCACAGCTCGCAGTTACGCCACAAGCGATGAAAAAATCCGAGACCCGGGACGAAGCAGTGAAAACAGTGAAAATGAAAGCCTGCCAAGTTGAAATATCCATCTTTCGCAGTGTCAGCTTGTTGGAACATAAACTTTGATAGCGCTAGCAAGAGCGATAGTGATAGTGCTAGTGCTAGTGCTGTTCCTGTTCCTGTTTCTGTTCCTGTTTATGATTTCACATTTTTTACTTTTAGTCTTGACACTCGTGAGTCTCATGACTTCCAGTACTAGACCAGCGCCACCAGGGTTGAACTGTATCTACAACACACAAAAAGAAAACAAAAAACTTTCATTAAATTGATCAAGTTCCAAGTAGCCATACATTTCCTAACCCTAACTTAATATTGTAGTTGGGTTGTTTATTGAATTTGGTGTTGTGTGTGTGTAAGTCCGGCCCTGCGCATGGTCCACACAAAAACTTTCCGGGTGCGGCGCACGCTGTGTGCGTTTCGCGAGCAGTGCGGCGTTGGGCTGGAGGGCGGCGAGTGCGAATAAGGTCACGGACATTCGCCCGGCGCTGGTTTTTCCCCTTTTTATGTTTGTTTACGATAACAAATGCCTTCCGCCCTGTGGCCCCTGTGGCCCCTGCGCGGAATTTGCAAGTTGCATTAAGCAATAAAGTCGTAAACGCTTCGCAAATGTATACATGCTGTACCAACACTGATGTTGCGTGTTCCCGGTAACATTAGCTTTATTGTCGCGATCGTGACTCGTGTGTGATCTTTGTAGCGCACTTTAGAGCCGGTTGAAGTAACGGCCGCCGTGAAGAGGTTATGAGTGCCGCTGCGCGCCTGTAGCGCCGCTGGGGTTTTTGCGATGCGTGGGCGCGCACGTGCCGCGACCGTCGCGCCGCGCTCGCGGCGACGGTAGTGCCGCCGCCGCCGCCGACGCGCGCATGCCCGCCTCTCAGCCCGCACGCGTACAAACATGGCAACATGGAAACAATAGCCGAAGATCAGGAAACCGAATATGAACTTGGTAAGCCAACCCACGCAACCACAAACAAAACACTAACTAAAGCATACAAACTTAAAAACAAAATCATCACGTCGCCGTTGTCACGCCATGTCGGTAACATAAAAGTAGAAACCTGTAATATCCACATCACAATGCAACGGGAATCTGTAATGTGCGCTACTTCCTACGTGCTACGTGAATGCGTATTCTTTTGTTTTCTTGTTTGTTTCGCTCGTTCCAGATAAAGTAAAGAAGAAATATGCGAGCCTGGGCACGGGCATCCTGATGGTGCAGCTGGAGCGCAGCGTCGGCCAGGGCCTCGGGCTGAGCCTCGCCGGCCACAAGGACCGCAACTGCATGGCGGTGTTCGTCTGCGGCATCAATCCGGCGGGGGCGGCGCACCGCGCCGGCGGCATCCAGGTGGGCGACGAGATCCTCGAGGTGAACGGCGTCGTCCTCCACGGCCGCTGCCATCTGAACGCGTCCGCCATCATCAAGGGCTTATCCGGACCAATATTTAAGCTTATTATTTTAAGGTACGCCACTGCAACCAAACATACACCAAAATCAAACAGCAACAAACGAACAAAATAAAATGAATACATTGTGTAACAGGTACATGTGTGCATGTGTAGTGTGCGACTGTGTGAGAATGAGATTCGCTGCGCTACTTGCGCTGAACTTGACGAGTGTGACGAACACGTTGCGAACATGTTTGAACCGAACAGCGAGCACGAAACGAAAAAACATCGCGGCACCGCGCGGGGAACAATGGTGGGGAGGGAGGAGAATCGCAGTCTATGAAGCTATGAACATTAAAATATTGCGCAACGCATCGACGTGCCACTACACTAAACACACACACACACATGCACACGCACGCGCCCAGCGTACACTCACCTAAAACCTAATAAATTAACGCGTGCGTGTGTGAATGCACGGCACGGCACATTAGCACACACGCTCGCCGCGCGCGTCGCCCGCGAGTGCCGCGAGTTCGCGCATTATTTCGATCCCGCGAGCGATAAAGATATCGGCGTGGCGAGTAGTTGATACTGTTGCGCCGCACGCATCGGCACGCATCGCATCGCACCGCGCCACCTCACACCTCACGCCGCGGTCAGTTTCGCAGTCTTCGCATTCGGCCGCGCGCGACCTGAAACTGAGCGCAGCAGCATTCTCATTAACATTCGGTGTGAAGTGTGTGTTTCGCGTTTCGCGATAGTGCTGTGCGCTGTGCGTGTGCGTATGTGTGTGTGCGAGTGCGAAAACTGAAAATTGACAGCCGCGCCACGCGACGGCGAAAACAAAACGTGCGCGTGCCAATTTGGTTGCCTATAGCAACTTCGACAATTTCTAATTTCGAATTGAAACAGTGTTCGTAACATCAGCATTATAATTTTACTATTTTACAATTTACAAATTCCACTCTGTGTCTGTGTGAATGCCTGTGTGTGTGTGTATGCGTGCAATGTGAATTAAACTCGTTAAAAGTTACACGTTACAACTGAGCAGCAACAGCGCAACATAATATTAGCTACGTGGTGGTAATCGGGTTCTTTCTTCTTCAATTTCTGCGTCTAAAACATATTAAGTTACCAGTTACCAGAATTTATGCGCGTTACTGTACCTACATCGGAGGTGCACTGTGCGTTGTGCGCGTTCTAACCTCACTTAAAGACTGCCGCGCTGTGCGAGGTGTTTTCACCGCTTCCGTTTCTTCGTTTCCAGACGCAAGGCGGCCATTGATGACATCGCCGTGCGGCCCATCACCCAGTTTCCAGTCTCACTCTCCGAGGAGGTAAGTTGTCGCCCCAAAAGGCCCTCGTCCTGAAAAACTGGAGCTAAAACATCATGACATGACACAATAAACACACCTTGTAAGGTGATCCGGAGTATTCTACTCAACGCACTTTCATCACTCATGCGTGCAACGAACGGCGCAACAGGAGTATTGTAGGAGGAGCCACACTAGAATGGTGCATGGTAACCAATGGCAACGTCTGAAATAATGAAACAAATGCAAATCAACAAGGCACATCATGTAACAAGCGCAATAAAACAGTTTCGTAGTTGATGTTCATGCCATGCCGTTTAAGTGACGCGCGCGTTTGCGGTTAGTCAGTGAGGTCACATCACATGTGCCGTCACTACTCGCCAGTGAAGTGTAAACGGTAAACAATTTTGGGCGGCGAAGCGAGCGAGGTGCTGCAAGATGCAAAGCAAACGCAGCGCAGAGCCGCGGAAAAATCAGCGGCCGAGCATAATAAACACTTTGCCCACTTGCCCACAGCCCACTTACCCACTTACTCGAAACGCTCTCAATATTATCCTTAACGCGCTGAGAAATATACACCGCATATCAACTGTCAAAAGAATGCACACGCGCACATTAACTGGCCGAGGGACGAGAATATTTTGAATTTGCCGCTCTTTTCGCTTCGATTTACATCATCATTAATCACCAACACACACACACGCGTACACACACACACAATGCGGATACAGCACCGTGGAAATCTGTGATTGTCGTGCCGTGCCGTGCTTGAGTGTTGAATGTCCCCAACATCAAAAAACAAGCGCTGCATTTCATGCCAACAGTGCCAACATATCAATGTCAGTCGCATTAAATCTCCAATCATGCTTCGTTTGTTTCTGGCTGGCGCTGCGGCCGCTGAGATTCATTTGACATTTTACAACTAACGCTCAGCACGCTCACTAAATGCTCGCCCAGGCCGTCCAGGCCATCCAGCGAGAGAAGAAACTTGTTTGCCCATTGTAACCGCATAGGTTACCATAGCTACCAAGTGCTTTCTCTCGCTGCACGCCGTTTAAACACACTTGCATTAACACTAAACGCGATAACAAAACAAAAGCATAACGCCAGTGTGTGTATGTGTGTGTGATGCATTGCAACGCGCATGTTCCCCCATCCAGTTCTGTTTCAGTGTTGTTATGTATCGGTTTTGTTTTCTTTCTGCAGGCGAGCGAGGAGTCTTTCGGTAATTATCCAAATGTCCGAACCGTGTCCATCAAAAAGGTAAGCGCCACCATGCGTGTGTTCACACCCCACTCCCCGCCTCACACTTCCTTGATTTTGGTTTTGTTTTTTTCGCCGCCGTTTTAATCAGCGCCCTCTGTGCGCCGGCGGGTTTTTATTAACTTCATGCGTTCGGCATTCATCATTTCATCATTTCATGCCTCACACTGCTCATTGCTCATCACTTCGCAACACGGGGTTTTCGCTCATCACTCATCACATCACATGATCACATAACCTCACATTCACTTCACCTTGTTTTTGTTGCCTTTTGGGATTCACATACACACTGCGTGCATTCGAACTCGATATCTCGATATGATTCGTCAGCAGGTAGGAGCATCAAGTGTAACTTTAAGTTATGCAACCAAATAAACACAACATGTATTTTTAAAGTTCGCACTGCGTTTGAATTTCGAATTGGCGCAATTGATGCAATTGCGCAATGGGCAAATGCATGCGGGAAATGGCGAATGGCAAATGGCAAATGGAAAATAGAAAATATAAAATGGAAATCTAATGCATTCGGTGGTAAATTGTAAACAAGAAGTCAGAGTCGCGTAAATATTTGACTTGGCGTTCGCGCCTCTCGGTAATTTTAGCCACGGCTGGCGGAATGTGACCGCGATATTTTCCCGTTTTCCGCGTTTCCGATTTTGCACGCTGATTTATAACTTTATTCGATTCGATTCGATTCGATTCGATTTGCAAATGAAATTCAACAGAAATAAAATAAAAATAAAAAAAGTATTCATCGCAGTTGGTGTTTTAACGTTTCAATATTGTACTGCTCGACATTATCTGTTATCTAATCGCGAATCGTGTTAATTGATAAAAACGCGCGCACCTGTGATAATCGCCGCGCCGCGCCGCGTCAGTAAACATACCAGCATGCATTCGAACGCGGATGACGATAACAGCGCGCACAACCGGCTACTGATGTCGATAGCGCGGTGCCTTGGTTAATTCAATAAAATTCACTTTGTAGGCAACCCAATACGCATATGTAAACATCCGCCATACTGAATTTCCCATTTGCAATTTGCGTGCAATTCGATGACAATTAAAATTAAGCGCGAGCGGAAATAAACATGGAACACATGCGTCGTGACGTGAGAACAAAACGCAAACAAAAAGTTATCTTGTTACCGGCGCGGCGCGCCGGAATGGGCGGAATGGGCGGAATTTAATGAAAAACTCTTCCGGCAGCCATTCAAGGGTTTGCTGCCCATGGCCCGACTTTACCGCGGCACGCGGCGTTTAATTGAACCCAACGCAAAGCAAAGCAAAGGAAAGCGAAGCAAAGCAAAGCAAACGGAAACCGCAAAACAAAACAAAATATTCACAATGTACAAAACATATACATACATACATAAATACCAACATAATAAATTCAAAGCGTTGGAAATTTCTATTTTAAGTGTATTTCGTTTATGTTTAACGACTCAATTCAGTTCTCAATTGAGCAACGGAGCACTATGGCAACAATGCGGACGAAGCACAATATGTAAACATAAACAACTTTTGTTTTTTCGTCATCGCCAGCGGTTTGCCACCTTTGTCACCAGCGCCATCTACATATTTTATTTGAGACTTTATTTGCTTTTGTTTTGTTTCTTTTTTATTTTAATTTTATTTTGTTTCTCCTTGGTTTATTTCTCTCTCTCTCTTTCTCTCTTTATCTTTGAAGTCTCTCCCACCGTGTTTGTTTGCATCGCGCTCACCATTGTGTGTGTCTTGTCCTCTGCAGGGTAACCAGAGTTTAGGGATTATGATAATTGAGGGGAAACATGCCGAGGTCGGACAAGGAATTTTCATATCGGACATTCAAGAGGGCAGTTCCGCTGAGAAGGTAAACTAAAAACAACAAACAAAAAAAAAGCGAACAAAAGATTAAGAAAATAAAATTTAAAAATAAATAAAAATAAACAAAAAATAAAAAATTAAAGTAATTAAATTTAAAAAAATGTTGAAAAAAAAAATTATATTTTGTGTGTTGTTAATGTTCGTGAGATTGTGAGTGGTATTGGTTGTGTTTATTTTCTCGCAAATTGTTTTTGTTTTGATACATCTCTCTGCGTTGCATTCAAGGCTGGACTAGAGATCGGTGAGATGATCCTGGCCGTAAATAAGGACTCATTGTTGGGTTCTAATTACGATACCGTAAGTACAATTGGCCCGGCTAAGGCCGCTACTTTGCCGACGCGCGCCGACCCTTCATTCATCGCACGCTCACCACACTCGCACGCAAGCCCCGCTCGCTCCCGCTCCTGCGGTGCGATCGATTGCTTATCATGCTCTTTGCACCGCTTGCACCACCTGCACGCACCCGCCTTGCAAACGCATCGAGCGATATCGAGCACTTCGCCATTCGGGAAATACTAATTAGAATTCGCCTCCCCAAGCCCCCCCGTCCTTGAAACTACAACTAGGAACTACATATGACTCTGAGAACAAAAAAAGTAGACATCAGACATCATAGATTATAGAGCATAGAACATAGAACATAGA
>JAODGB020017229.1:0-16053 GCA_027574905.2 Earota dentata | reverse complement strand
GGATTTGCGCACTTTTCCACCGGCGAATATTTTAATTAGTCTAGGCCCATAAACTTAATAACCAATTTGTGTTGCGCACTCTGCGAATGCGAAGGGAGGCGAAAAATGCGCATGAAGCTGCGCGCTCGACGACGCGCGAAACTCGGAAAGAAAATGATCGCCGAGGAACGTAAATACGTCCAGGATAGCCAACTAACGAGGCGTATTTTTTGCCCCAGCCTGCGAGTGCGAGCGAGAAACAGCTCGGACGCAATTTACAACGTTTAGTAACTTAACTAACTATGAGTAAGTACGCGGATAATGCGGCACTGCCATCGATACGTGTGCGGTGCGCGTTTGTGTCTGTGCGGGGCTATAAAACCGGTGTGTCGATGTGTGGAGCAGCAGGATTGCACGTGTGCCGCCGCCAGGATAGCCCGACGCCATGAAATATGTAACGCGCGGACAGTATATCATCTTTTATTGGTGCAAATCAAATTGTAAATCAACGCAATCGCACATCCAAATATTTCTACCAACATGTAGCAATCGCAAATCCGCAAGACAAAGCACGGCCAGTTAAAAATCGCGACACACTTGGTGGATGGAATGATATGATGATGGAAATCATACATGCGCAAGATGCTGGAGATGTATGCGATGCAAGTTACTTCCTGAATGTTGGGTAGCTGCATTTTTCATCAATCACGTCACAATACCGCCGGGGCCCCGGCAGCGAATTCGTTACACGCTCATCTCGCATGTGGGCAATTAAAAGCGCGCGAGCATGCGCATCGTGCGCGTGTGCGCGCACACATCAATCACGGGGCGGTGCGGCCCAATGAGCCAATAAAGCTCGGCGGCGTGCCGCGTTTTTCCTACCGCCGCCGCGGCGCATTTTTCGATTGGCTCTTCACACTTTCCGCACGCTTGTCAATAAAATAAAGCGATTCCGTGTATTCTAATACCACCCGCGTGCTTCCTTCACGCTCGATTATAAAATACATCGCGTGCGAGGCACCGCCAACCGCCACATGCACAAATCACTTCTGCAGTCTGCAGTTTTGATGAAGTGTAAACTTTTAAAACTTTAAAAATCTTTCATCGGCACTTCCTGTTGCCCCAGATGACTTAGAACTATCCACTGATAGATGGCGTTGGTTCAGATGTAAATTTTACGGTTTCAAGCTTTAAAGCGTGATTTTTTTGCTCTTTAGAGTTTAGTTGGTTGGTTTCCTTTCGAGTATCGGAGCATTTGCGCGCAAAACGCCAACGCGAATTTCACAACTCGTTTGTCAGCGCGAATCGTGTCCCAGTCGCGGTGCGCGGCACGCCGCGCCGCCGCATACAAATCGGAAAGTCGCGCGCGAGCACATAAATCGAATGTGTGTTCGATTAATTAACCGCCGCGGCGATTATTTATTCATCCAGCCCCCCAGGTACGAATGGCACACGCAGGCGGCGCAGCGCACAAGTTGTAAAAGCACATGTTACGCGCCTAAATTTGCACATTGTTGCTGGACTGCCTCAGCGCTTAAGGTAAAGTTAAAAAAAAACCTCCGGAAGATAAGTTGCACGTATGTTGCGTCCCAGCGCCAAGAACAATTGAGGAAACGAACAGTGCGCAGTGCGCAAACGAAAATATGATGATGTTAATTTATCGACGTAGGTGTGCGAATGCTGCCACTTTGCAAGATTGATGATAATTGTTGAGTGTTGTTTTTTTTCCGTGGCGTTCATTGTTTCAAGCAGCGCACACGAGACACGAAGATGCGGCGAAAAGTTTCTCTTAATTTAATGCTGATTGTTTATCGATGCGCAGAGTGGAATAATCCAAAGTATCCCAACTACCAAACTTAATTCAGCTGCTACCTTGCTTGGTGCTTCGCACCTCCGCCGACCGCTGCACGTCCCATTCCGTGTCAATCATAATTCATATTTATTGTTATTGCATTCTCGAGCCGTCCGGGCGGACGGTGCGAGAGATGGACAGAGCCATTTGAGCAGGTCGCGCATCAGTACACACTTTTCGTACTCGCTTTAAAGAGCGATTTGTCTTCTTTCCGTCGGCCATCCGGCAATGCACCAGCTCCAACTCTCCAACTCCAACTACAACTCCAACTCGTATCTCCAACTCGAACTCCCCAACGCCTTCTGCATCTGCTGCACGGCCGCGCCGAATGTTTAATGAAGTAATAAACATAACTATAATATTATTCCTTATACGCATAACGCGGCGTACAAACAATAAATAAAATCACACCTTCGGAGCGTCTCCTCGTCTTGCGCGAATTGCTCTTGGGCACGACTCTCCGACTCTCCCACAAGCATTGTTTAAGTTTAAATCACACTGCACCTAACAGCAGCTTCTAATAAATAAAAAATAATTACCCATTGGTTCCAAAACGGTAGAGTCAACCAAGAAGACATAAATCAGGTTTAATGCTTAATTCACTCTTCATTTGTTGTTCATTCAATTTTTCAAGCAAAAGCATTCAATTGATATTCTTTGTCACAGTCACAAATTAAAAGAAATATTTTGAATGGTGTCCGTGTCGCGTCATTTAAATATTTAATTATCCTCGTCTACAACGTGCTAGTGATGGGAAATCTCCAATTCAAATTACAATAATTAATAACTGCAATCCAGCGACGATTAATAAACAATATAATAATAAATAGATGTCATTAATAATTTCTTCCCAGCGCGTGACACGTTCATGGAACTGGCATCGGCGGCGAGATTTTAACGATTATTTAAAATCAATGAGCGTCAATAAATTACCGTCACAATACGATTTCACCAGATTGATTAAAACACCGTGTACCTGTAGAGTGTGTACACAGAATGACAGAATTAACAGTAAATACGAATCTTGACGTTCGCATCTCCACATCACCTGAGGAACAATGTTTTAATTACTTGTTAATATTTCCAAATCAGATAAAAGCAGGATAATTAATTGCATTTAATGAGGAGCGCTTGCAGATGGCTCTAACGATGTCCAAACAATTAAATTGCTTTATTATTTTTACGCCGGTGATGTTTCAATAAAAGCCGCGCCGCGTCAAGCTTTAGGGCCGAAATAAAATGCAATACATAACAAATAATGCAAAAGCATCGCCAGCCTGCTATCCTGCTAATAAACAACGGCGCCGTGTGCGCGCGCCGATGTGAAAACCTGCGGCAATGCAGTTTCGTCCTCGCCTAGCTCTAGCGCGGCCATTAAAAACTTTATTACTATTGTAAACTGAAAATTAACAACAATGTTGAACACACAGAGCACCGAGCACACAAGCCTGGTCCGTTGCTTGGACGGCGGAGAGAAAAAAATCGTTTATTTTATATATTTATTACCGAAATAAATTCTACGCATGTAACGCATATTATTAAAGCATAATTTAATTAGTTGCGTGTTGCGTTTGCGTTACGCATACTTCTCGCGCTTTCGGCAATTCAATTTTCCAAGCCAACATGTACTTAGCCTTGCGTTTATTGCCGATTCGCGTACGCGGCGCACGTTTTAATGATACACGCTTTTCCTTTTGCCTATTCATATTAATACACATTTATGAATGGGTTATAAACCAAGAAACCAAGAACCAGGCGAGTGCTGACCGTGTGATTGCTGAAATTCCAGGTTGTAGTTCACATTTTATCCTAGCTAGAGCTAGGGAAAGATGCGCGGTAGAAAATCAGTCAGATGGCGATGATTATTAATTTGTAACGCGAGACGCGCGCTCCGGACTTAACGATTTCATAAAACTCGAATAATTCTCGAATTCCCCAGCGCACCTGATAAATTACGCCCGGCATCTCGACGACATTTAGATACATTTATATATTAGTAAACGCGCTGTACTAATTTGTGGCGCATTCCTTCACCTAATGTATCACTTTACTGATTAATTGTGATGGAAATGTTTACGTTTCTCTTGAATTCTCGCTATTTAGATATTTGGAAGTTGAAAGACCAAAAATGCTTGCTACACCTGTTGATGTGCCGGGTGTAATTCATTCGTTCACGTTGTCAATGCGCTGTTTTATGCCAAGCCTTTGTTGTACGGCGGATTGGCGGTTCTTGTGCGCGAACGTGACCGGCCGGTCTTTGGCGTGTCAATTGATTTCCGAACAAACGTGCCGTCGTTCCGCTTTACATAATCGCGCGCGCGCGCGATGCGCTCTTCTTCACTCCGGCGAAGCTGCGAATTGTGCATCGCTCAAGGTTCCCACAATGCCAATAATGCATCGCCGGCCGCCGACGAAATCACAAATCGCATTTGCATTTACACACACACGCGATGTCCGTCCGAAACAGGCAAAAAACGCACCACGTGACCACGTCGCACGTATTCTGTATCAATTCCTCACTGTCGCCATATTTCACCTCCTCGATGGTGGACATTCGAACAGGGTGGGGATTTCCTCGCAAACAAATTGTAACGATTTCGAGAGCAATTCATAAACGTTCAGCTGCGCGCGATAATCTTAAACAATTTCTCATTGTGATCGGACGTCCGCCCTCGGGCCATCAGCGCAGCTGACAGGTGATGCAAACTACTTCGCATGATGCTCGCCGCAACGGGAAACAGGGGGGAAATTTAATACGACCGTTTTCTGCCGCCGCCACTGCCCGCCGCCCGCCGAGCTTGGGAGTGATGTCCAGTCGGCGGGCAGCGCAAATCCCCGGTTGTCCTTAGGGAAAGACGAAGGAAATGGATGACCATCGGCTACCGCCGGCTACTTAAACCGAAACATTACCACAACTGTTACCCGGGGCATTACACGAACAGTTTGAATTATTCAAGTGTAGATAAGACCACGGCCACGAGGACGGCGCGCGGCGGTGGCGGAAAATCGCTTTGCCGCTACCACCACCTCCCCTAGCCGAAACTGTAGATGTAGACTTTGACCAATGTCTTCAGTAAAAAGTGAAATGTCCAAAAATCTGATCTTACTCACTCCGGATTTCATTCAAATCAGAATAAACTTATTTTGAGATTACAACGCAGATGTGGATAACTTGACAGTTGATAAATTATGAAACATCCAGTAGAATAAGATTTTCCTCTGTGGCGGGTGGTAACATGGGAAGTTCGTTATGAAATTTACCAAATTTCCTCCTTACCTTGTGAGGCCACTGAAGGGTTGACCGATGCTCAAGGCGCAGCAGTCAGAAGGGTTGCCTTCCAAGGGAACAACCCGTAATGAGACACTGACCGCTTAGGTGCGGAGTTCCGGAGTCTTGAGACACCTTGCCACCTTGCGCATCCTTCAGCGTCCAGGTCCACCGAACGTGTAATCGATGCGTCTGACTAATAGCAATCGATAATGAATGAATCTAAAGTTTCTTAGCCACTAATTGCAATTATTACAAACTGGAGCTGTCTAGAGTTCGAAAAAGAGTGACATCTGTTAGTGGCTTCAACAAAGCTCTCACACTCATTCATCCACTCTGGCCATTAATCATTTCGTGAATTGCAGGAATATAGAGGATATAAATACATCGCCTCGAGTGTACTTATTCTATCTTCTATCCGCGATATAAATGCATTTATCCGCATTTACATTTATAATAAAATACAAATTGTTGAATTGTTCGCTCGTGAGCGCCGTCGCCGTCGACCGTCGCCGGGGACCCGAAAGCTCCGGCGTCAGCATCGCAGCAGATATAATAGAATTCTGGTTGCCTGATTCCCGCTCATAGTCTTACTGGTTTAATGCCCCGGGCGATACAATAACTAACATACTCCTACGCAATTGTTCGCCTGACACACACACACACACACGGCGCACACAAATAAGACACTAGCCAGGCGCAATTTCCACCTCAGCATTTAAATGTCCATAAAGAGGCAGGTCCAACTCGTGAATTAGTGACACCACCACGTCTGCCATGACTGTAGAGTGTGGAACATGTCCATGGCCACCATGTCCACCACCACCAAAACCAGCATGATATTGTTTCGTTGCCTAATGTTATTAATTTTATCGCCTCGCATCGTGTATGGGCCCTGAATGAATGAGTGTAATAATCGTTAAAGCTGGAATTAATTTCATTCCGCTACAACTCAATATTAAACTATGCGCGTCGTTGTTTACGTAAATATGCCACATTCACGCTGAACATGAGGACATGCGCAGCGCACTTCTCAATAAAATACGCAGCGCGATAAACGGCTTTAAGACTTGGGAATCTTACGATGGAGGATGGCAGAGGAGCGCAAAATAAGCACGATGCGCCATGCACGTGTAATGTGCGCGGGCAAAAAACCAATTGTACGAGGCGTCATAATATCATCGCATAACACGCTCACTCGCTCCACAACGCCATCGCAAAAAAGCGCGCCGCGTACAAGAAATCATTCTTGATGTGCAGTGCGCTTGCACTTAGCTGCGGCAACAGCCACTATAAGCATGTAAGCAGTATGGTGTAATAACACGTGATAATCGTAATAACGAAAAGGATATTCAAAGTTGTCTTGCCTTTGCGCCAGCGAGGCGATTTCCTTCTTGTCCCGAGCCAGTTTACTACCAGACGAGGGGGCCATTATGGTTACAGGCTGTTTAATAAGCATGAGAATGCCCCGAGCCATAGCCTACGAAATGGCCAAATAACGAATGCGTGCGCGGAGCGCGGAGAGATTGAAGAATTGTTGAAGATACTTGCGTCCCTCGAAGACGCTTCGTTGCTGCTTTGCTGCTCCACTCTGCACGCTGCTCTCGACATGTCCATGAAAACAGGCGCCTTCAATGTCTTCGGCTGCAAGCCTCAAGTCTGCCACGGCGATGTGCAGCAGTTAATTTTATTCAGGCCGAGCTGGCCGACGAAATGACAGCGACGTCAAAAAACTTGGTCACTTAAAGCGCGCGCGCGGCGCGCGTGATGAATAAAATTATGTACCGTGGGCCCGTACGAGTTGTCTCTCGCAGGAGTATTGAGCGCATGTGCATGCGCATCGAACTCATACTCAATTGGGTGCAACATGCATTTCTTGGAGGCGTACTTAAGAACTTAATACGCTTCAGTTCAAAAGCATGTGATGAATCGTTAATAAGACCTTAATTAAAATAAATGTGTGCATTGACACTGCTGCAGTGAGCTCGACCAGCAGGAGTTTGAGTCAACTTTTTATAAACCTGGCTTTTGCCATAAGCCATAACAATAGGACAATTTTTACAACAATAGTTTGCTGTGTCTGCTGGCTTTTCTGGCTGGGTGAATGGAATATTAACGAACTTCAGTATGTGGACAACTTCTACATCTTTTTCCCAACTCCAACTCCAACTCCAAGCTCGTTGGCATCGTGTAGAACTTGTATTGATTTCGAGCAGTCAATGCGTCAGTCGCCGACCAAGCCGATGATCAGCCGGATTGATTGTAAATATGAATAACAATGTGTGCATATTCACGCAGGGCGCTGTGAATGGTGTCGACTGCGACGGCGAGCTGCGAGCTGGCCGCCGGCCGATTGAAGGAATATTTGTGAGCGGCCATAAATGGCGCTTTGTTATAATCAATCGGCACCGTGTTGCAATAATTTACAATTCAATGCCGATGACAATGCATGTCTAATGTGTGCGCCGCAGCCGCAGCGCTTGTGATATGTAACGCACAACCAAAAAGTCGCACCGACACCGCCACACCGCCACAAACCACAAAGAATGCGTGTTAATTAATGCGCAATACAAAAGAATCATCACCGGATCACAGCTAGCCAATGATATCACTAATCAACATGTTATTTCTTGGAAATTCGTCATAATTCAGGCAAATAATGCGCGGTGCAAATGAGTGCTATTGAAATGCAGATGGCGCAAGTGTCCCACGTCACGTATCATTAGTGCCAAGTGTCAACTGTCAGGAGTCCATCAGCAGGCGAGAATCGCGGACCACAATGAAAATGTGCAATACGCGCACCGGAGAAAAGTGCGATAATGCTGACAATGAGCAAGCGGCATGCCGGCGATCTTGTCCACCAAGATAAGGATCATTTCGATATCGGAGCGCTCCGAGGAGTTCCTGAATTCCTTCGGTGCTCGTGCGCACCCGCTACAGACGCTGCAGTTCGACAACAATGGACGTGTATTTATGCAATCGGCGGGTACGATCGAAATTCGGGCCATAACCAGACCTCGAAATATGCAAATGCCGATCGGGAGGCCTCAACGGAGGCGCTTGTCACATTTACCACCTACCCGGCGTGCCCGGTGTGCAGCCGGAGCTGCAGAACCTAACCCACCACTGATCCATTGACATTTGACTTCTGAGAGTTTTCTGCTGCCATTAAGATTCAATATAAAATGTATATGCCCAAAGTCATCAACTTGAAGTATAAATGTAAAGCAAACTTTCGCCCGAATATTAATACCACTAAATATCAATCAAATTTAATTTTTAAGCCGTTCCCTCTCACTGTTTTTGTTGATTAATTACATTCCATGGGCAATTACACAATGCACGTTACAACAGTTGCAAGTTACAACATTACAACGAAATAAGGTTAGATCCAAACGTCGTGCATATTGATTGCGATCGAATTAATAAACTTACCCTGTTGTTGGATTGCGCTGACAACTTTTAAGGCTTTCACGATGAACCAAAGATTCATTAACGCACAATTTTCGAACGTAACAGGCACTTGCACCACGATGTCAACACAAAACAGCTGCTCGGGGATTTGTCAAACGGAGGCAAACGTTGTTTGACAATGAAATGAAGCAACCCATGTAACATCACGCATTTCTTTGGTATTACTGTAGGCAACTTAACTCTCACAACAGTAGAAATCTATATTCACAATTTACCATAGAGGGAACTGCCATGTCTAAAAGCAGAAATCGTTACTGCCGTAGTGTCGCGCGATCTGCTTCAAGAAAATATAGCACTGATTGTAACTCCATACGCAGCTAAGAGATGTCGCTACGGCCTCCGTTTTGAAATTTATTCTGCAAAGACCAAAACTTCTGTAAATAATATTATAAAGAAAAGCATATTAATTTGTAGTTTTAATTTGTCTACATTAAACAATACAAAGCTACATAAAGGTTAAATTTAATTTAATGTATACTTAATATTCATTTAACTCTCAATTATTAAAGTTGATATTTACTGCTAGTTTATGCAAAATTTATTACTGTAAGTTAATATGATGGTTATTTATCAGCAGGAAATGGCATGCACGAAACGAAGCGACTGAGTTTACAGCGCTGCAATAAGCAATAAACACAACATAACAATGAAACACAAACAACAAGTCACGAACATAAATCGCCAGTCGATTTGTCGCACCATCGCAGCATCGCGACAAAAGTTAGCCCAAGTCACAACTCTCGCCCAGAGCCGAATGGCTAAACCGAAACAAACAGAAACAAACAAACAACCCGCCAATTTCACAAACAAACGATCAAAATCGCACCCGAGTCCCAAGCTACACGCAAACACAGACAAACGCATGCATTCGCAAATATAGTTATGGCGTTATACGATAACAATAACGGCAATACCAACGTTAGAATTAACCGAAACGCGGGCGAAATGCAGCCGCGGATGTCCGCCGGCCGCACAGCAAAGGGGAATGCGGTAATTGAGAAATATCAACCCTCAGTTTGACCGGCCGCCAACTATTCACGAGGATAATGGAATAACTGCTAAAGTATGCGGCCGTACGCTTTATTATGTATGTTGCGCTAGTATGAATGTGCATATTGCAGTTGCAGTTTCGCGCGGAGTAACTTATTACTGTTATTATACTTTCCGTATAAGCATAGCGTTGGTTTGCGAGCCGGGAGGGATGTAGCAGTGTGAGTGGCGCGAACGCCGCGACAATATTTCATTACATTTGCGCATTATCGCGATTGCAGTTGCGGGCTGCTATGTCATTTCGTGATAACTCAATCACGTCGCCAGCGAAATGTTTAATGTTGCATGCAGCGACAAGCATGTCGGTATGTCTGCAAGTTGTTTTGTTGAATCGATGAGAAGTCCATTCCCACTCGAATATGCAACCGCATTGTCCTCTTGGTCCTCGGTGTTTCATATGAGGGAAAGGGAGATTCTCCCTTTTTAATCTCGTTCTCTTTACGCGCCATTAAATAATGTGAATTGTGCGCATTTTTATTTCCAGAAATATGCATAACTTGCATTTTATGTATCGTCGAGCAGCGACTAAATCAACACGAGACATTTTTGTCATTTTGTCCCAATAAAGCTAAATCATATCCCTTTAACAGAAACGTAAATATGTATATAACAAATTTATTATAATGTCATTTTAACCGTCTGGAGATGAGATTTGCCATGTTCTGCGTACCATGTTAGTCTAAATACCTACTTTGGCATTTAACGCATCGCAACGCTCATTCGCCGGGAGTTGGGAGTCGGAATGCTTGGGTGGTTGTGCAGAAGAGCTGGAAATTCCGCGACGATCAAAGGAAACTCGACCCTCGCGTACCCCCAGCGCGGAGCCGGCGCGCAGAATTGGATTAATTCGTTTTAAGCGTTTTAAACGAGTGTATATTCGAGTGAATTCGAGAGATATATGCTTAAGGCTCCTCATCTCCTCATCTCGTCTCTTCTGCTCGACGAGTAACTGTAGACACATTCAGACATTCCAACATTCCGACATTCAGACGCTCTGGGAGGCGCAGGACGAGTGCTGATATTCCATTTGACGGCGCCGCGACGCCGCTCCAAGTTTCAGCGATTAAAGAAGCAAGAAAACGAGCAGAGAGCAACGAGCAGCACACGAAATGACGCAAAACTGGTATAAAATAGAGAGACAGCGTGCCATGGAAAAGGGAAAGTTAAACGGAATGAATTCAAGGGGCTGGAAATGTCCTTGACGCTTGCAGAAATTAATTTGGGATATATTTAGAAATTGGAAGTTATGAATGTAACAAAGGCAATGCGAAAGCAAAAGCAAAAGCAAGAGCAGCTGATGTTGATGAGGACCTAATTAATAGAAAAACACAATTAGGAGTTTTCAGAGTTACTTCAACATGTTTCGCACTTCGCATCTTCCGCCCTTGGTTGCTGGAATGCTGCAGTAATTCAATTAACCTCGTGCCCTCCCTGGTGATGCCAATATTTGACGTCCACTCATGCTTCCTTCTTTTCTAACTGACACTTATTAATAACAAAAATATTATGATAACTCCGAAGGCATCTTGGGGAACGACTTCGACGTTCTTTCTAAAACACGCAAAACAATATTGACACAATCAGTCATATTGCTATTGCAAAAGGGCGAAAGCAGCAATTGCATTAACGCCAGCCACGTCCATCCCTTCAACGTCCACTTTCCACCTCTAGTTGTTGAGAGCGCTGAGCGCTGAATGTGAGAAAGCTCTTTCTGACGTGGCTTTGCTCTGTTGGCATGGTGTTGATTTGTTGAAGACATGAAGACAGTGAGCTTGTGAGTACTCTGCGGTGGCAGACCGTTTGTAGTAGCTCAAGCAACGCCCGAGGGAACTTTATCAGTTCGCATCTTATCATATGTTGCGTTGGCGTTTGGGTGAATATCTTATATCTGGCGTTGTGGGTTAGTGTGGAGCCGGTGGTGCGTCGACCCTCCGAAAGCCCCAAAAAGAGATAGTGTGTCCTAGAGGTGCGATGCGTATGGCTCGTGCGAGAGTCGTTACGCTTGTATCCAGCCGGCGGAACGCACATTTCACCATTTTCACGATGAGGCTAGACACCAGAGCACCCTCTCCTCGGAATCCTTGGTTTCTCGGCTAGAGCTAGACAATGTACAATCCGGTTTTCTTCCCTCTTCCCGTACGCCTTGGGTTCTTGGGGTCTTGGGCGATGACGAAGGGTGGCACAATTTGTTTAGTCTAGCACATAAACTTGTTGGACACAAAACAGATGGTAATTTTGCACAGTTTACCAATTGGTGTACGAAGCGCCGACATAAGAAACACCAAAAACCACACCAGACCAACTCCACCAACACAACTACATAAGCAGAACATCAGTTTAAAAAGGAAGTTTGGAGCAAGTGCTCAAATAATAATTAGCAAGTGATTAATAGTTAATGTTGTTCTTTTTGTGCTTGCACGTCGCAATTTTCCCGCCCACCGAAAATGGCGAAAACTCAGTTACTTCGGCGTTTGCCGCGTGTTTATCTCCGCGCTGTTTGTGTATCTTTACAACCCTCATATCTGCAACACGCACTAAATAGATTTACCCTCGCAGCCTCGGAGCGTTTGCACAAATTTGTACCGTTTTCGCCCTCTGCTTCTTATTTCATCGACGGGCGCGGCCCTGCTGCCTCCTGCCTGCCTTCGGCTTGTTTGAGTTATGAACGACACTAACCAGTTTAAAAGATGCCTCGCAGACCTGCGTGTGCGTACACCCATGGCCAAATTACTCAAAGCGAATAAATTAATTCATTTAGGGGGCGGCTGTCGAGCAACTTGAGAGTTGAAAGACAGCCCGCCGAAGAAAGAGGAAACTTCTAATTTGTCTGTGCGGGCTGGGAACATCTTCAATTCCAGCGCAAACAATGACCAAACTGGGTGTGATTTTCCGCAACTTTCAATTTTCCATTTTCCATCCAAGTTAAATGTTATAAATAATTGTTTGCATATAAATTGTTATTTTAATTCGTGAAGTAAAATGTATGCTCTATAAAATTTATTTATCAATGTGAATATATCCCCCCCAAAAAACTATGGGCACTATGTTTGGATGTATTTTTTGGTTGCGCGAGTTTTAATTCCTAACGAGTTTTTGTCCGCGGATTGTAACTCGACTCGGATGTTCGGCGTGCATGTGTGCCTGTTCATTGGCTAGTAAACAGTTACCGGATACGCGAGCAAACAATGAATATCGTATCACCAATTTGCGTACTAATTGATTCATAACCGTCATATTTGCAGTGGTAACCAGCATAATACGCTAGCAAATCCTCTGTTTATGCTGGCGACCATGCGCGCGATACACGCGCGGCATGCGGAGAGAGAACGCGCGCACAATTTGCGCAAATTTGAAACAGGTAGTACAGCAGTACGCTGCGCGCCTGTTATTAAACATCCCCGAGTCCCGAGTATTAAATACAATTCTGGATGGTATGGCAAATACCGTATTACAGCATATGCACCGGTACCAGCGCCAGCGCCACAACAGGGAGGTTGGATGAAGTAGTGGTGGCGGCCATATTATATTTTATCATCAGCGCGCAGTAAATTCTGCTCGTAATAGAAAACAATGCACATTGTGCGCATGTGAGTGCGAGCGAAAGCGCTGGTGCACGTCGCACGTGATATTGCAATGTGTCGGGAAAGAGGGGGCGGCCAGACTAACGAATGCAACTAACGTGAATGCAATACGAGAGCATGGAGAGTCGGAAAATACAGAATGACTACTAGTGTGCATTGGAACACGTAGTCTAACAGTCTAGCCTCTAGTCTACGGATATGAGAGTGTGATGAGAGAGGGGAGTCCCCAAACTGTGCAATATTACACACTGCTGTAGTGTGGTGATATGACAGGTGCAGAAGGACCAAGAACACAAGAGCACAAGGACCAGTCGAAAAGTAGATTAGTGTTTCATTCCCGTGTTCAGCATCCGACTATTCCCCCTCATGCGTTCATATCACATCATAAAGTGATATAAGTGACTTTTTATTAATGTCAGCCATCTATTAATCTTGCCGCCTGCGAAAATCAACAAAAACTTATCATTCCAGCGCCCAAAATTCATTTCAATGTATGAATGTGCGAGCAAATGAATATCGATGATTAATTTGGCGAAGTATCTGCGATTCCCTGCGGCAAAAAATGCAAATGCAGATGACGTGACATGCCTACCAAAAGCCCAGCCTGTGCAAAAAATAGTTGAGCAAGGTCCCTGTCCGTGAAGCACGGCTAGGCCTGGTGCACTGGTATTCCAGCATCCAGGATTCAAAGCTTTTTGCGCACGTTTAGTCCCGGCCTCCCAAACCCCCTAAATCATCACTCAAATTTCAAATATCTCCGTTTAATTCTATTATCTCTATTATGCGCATTGTGCGCCTAATGGGTTTTTGTTCGTTTACTTTCCTATTGATTCGTGAAATTGCTTCGCCCAGCAGATCCCGCTGAGTTTCTGTTCAATCGACACAATGCAGAACTATATGAACTAGCAGCAGTAGCAGTGAGCTCGTTCAAATCTAGGTCAACATTATAATTGAAAACTATGCGAAGTCTATTAATATTTGCTTTCGGGCGGCATTTGTTGGCTTCCTTTTTTCGGTAGTCGTTCGTAATGAGCGACAATGTGTCAAAGCGTTTTCACTTTGTGGAGAAACAGCCGGTGTTCCGCAGCTAATTAATAATATTAAACGCTGCGCATTTATTACTTTCAACGCATTTATTTACGAAATTTATGGAAATAACGCGCCGAGCGCGTGAATGCGTAATTATGCTTTATTCTTCGGCGATTACTCACCACGTCCCTTTTTATTTTAATTACTTCGCGCACTTCGGGGACGCTGCGCGTTTTTTCCGAGCAAGTGCGCACACGCATTGCGATACGCACGCTGCTCAACGACGCATAAGGATGATAAACGCGCCGAGCTTATTTTTGCATTTTTGCTGCGGGGGGTGGAAATGAGCATTATACGATTTCAACCGGCACTGTTTAATCCTCAAATCCTCAAATATTTAACTGAATTAATAATGAGTTCCAAAAAACCTAGAAAACTTGCGAGCGGGAAAAAGTTTCCGCCGCGCATCTGGCGTTTATATTTTAGATTTTGGAACATTGCAAACTCGCCAAGTGTGCGCACACGTGCATGCCATGCGTCTGCACGTCGGCGGCGGCGGCAGCGGCGGCGCCGGCAACAACAACAAACTAAGTTCGGAATTTATGCTCATCCAGTGTGTGCGAATGACAACTTGGGTCGTACTTACTGCGCGCGACCAGCGCAACACTCGCGCTGAAGCTCCGGTGGCGGTCGCATCGAGTGCGCAGCTGGACAGCTGTGTGCATTGCTGGTGACATTAACAGATAACAATGTATTGCGCGGATTAATTGTTGCACATTGTTTGGGAGCCGGCTTGTAATTGATATATTAGCGCAAGGGGGGAACGCAACGCCAGGCGCACAATGCGCTCGTCGCCATGTCTGAAATATTCCAAAGACCGCACCGCAGAAAGCGCACAAATCAGATATTAATTACTCCGCGATAATAGGCACTCAAAAAGAAATTAAATACGATTATGAGTATGACAATGCAATTAATACTTAATTACAACCGGCGCCTCGCCGCCTCGGAGACAGTCATTAATGGTCTAGGTCTAGACCTGGACAATGATTTCGTTCTTCCGATATATAAACTGCACGTAGGAAGTGTTCAAAGCATTATTCGTTGTTCTCTCCAACTGCCAACAATAAACAGTAACAATGCGTTTCGTAATCTTTGCCTTGTTGTTCATCGGCGCCGTGTTAGTGGTATCGGAAGCCGTCGATACGTACACGACAAAATACGACGACCTCAACGTCGATAACATTCTGCAGAATCGCCGCCTGGTGGACAACTACATCAAATGCTTCCTCAGCAAGGGGAAGTGCAACGAGGAGGGGCGCACGCTGAAGGAGATCATTCCCGATGCGCTCAAGACCGACTGCGCCAAGTGCAACGAGAAGCAGCGCGCCAATGTGGAGAAGATTGTCAAATTCATGGTGAAGTCGCGCCGGGCGCAATTCGACGAGCTGGCAGCCGGCTTCGACCCCAACGGTGAATACAGGACGACGTACCAAAAATATTTGCAATAACTTTCCGGCGATGCAAAATGTTACGGCTGCAAAAAAATATTGAAATAAATTGCTTTCTTGGCACAAAATGCTTTTCAACAAAGTAATTTTCTCAACTCAACTTTTATATATTGTTCATGTTCAGTGTGTGTGTGTGTTCCGAGAAGATGAGTTTGGCTGTTGTGCTGCAGACAAAAGAAAATTACATGTCGACGTCTCAATTGAAACCGCTCCGCTCGGCGTTTCGCTGGGAACGCGACGGGAAAGAGATATATTAAAAATGCGCTCCAGATAAATCAAAAGGATTTCGTTCGTAATCGCGCAGCGCTC
>JAODGB020017106.1:0-12208 GCA_027574905.2 Earota dentata | reverse complement strand
GAGGCTGTGAGGAGAACGCACAACGGCGAGTCCGTGTCCTATCTCTTCTCGAATGTTCCATATTAAGTGGACAGGACAACAATAACCGTAAACAATTTGAAAGACGAACACCGAAACATACCATACATAGAATTGATGAAAGTAGTTTTACATTTATATTTGAAATGCATATACAAATGATGGATACATGTAAATTATCGCAGCCACTCATACACGCAATATCGCAGGTGATAAGTACAATGGGCTAAAACTAAACAATAAGCAATTAGGCCAACAAACACGAGTGGTTTGTAAATTTTTAAGTACATTCTTTACTAAAAAAACGGCTATCTGTGAAATTACGACAAGAAAACGATATTTTTTATTCGAAATGTTAAAATGAAGAATATATATTTACTATGTACATGTTTATACAGATCAAATTGATGCGATTCACTTCACTTTTATTAATTACGTAAACAGACTCGTTTCGTACTCGTCTCATATACTGAAAATTCGAACTTGTTACTTGAATAAATTCTGTTTTTGTTATACATATAGAACCAAGATGTATAATTTCAAACAATTGTTACTTGCTGCGCTATTTTAGTGTTAGATTGTTGCCATAAATTTAGTTCAAATGATTGGATGCGTGTTGAATTGTGAATAAATGCAGGGAATGCCCCTTCAATCTGCAAAACATGCACGTGTAAATGCGGACTGGAACTTGTGCGATGCATATTGCATTTTAATATCGAGTAAAACATGATGGAATAAATCGATTGAATCGTTCACACAGCTTTGATGTACTATTCACAACAAAAAATTACCAACAAAACTCGCTACTTTGTCATGGTGATTCGATCGAGCTTCTTCAGCCGATGCACGAGCGGGCCCTTGCCCACCAACACCTGCTTGAGTTCGAGAATGAGCTCCTCCAGTCGCTTGATGCGCTCCTCCGTCTCGTCCAGATTGTTCTGCATCTCCTCGCTGTTGCCCTTCATGCGCTCGCGGCGCATCTCCTTCACGAGCTCCTGCAGTATCTGATTCTGCTGCGAAATGGTGCGATGCATTTCGACGTTGCAATAGTCGCCCTGGTAATCCTCCAACCGCTCCGCCAAAGCCTCATTTTCCTCGCGCAGGCGTGCGCACTCCGCCTTGCACACGTCGTTTTGGATGATGATCTCCGCCAGCTGCTTTTCCAGCTGCGTCAGGACCGCTTCTTGCGTGTTCTTCGTCTTTTCGTGCTCCTGCAGCCGCTCGCTGTACGAGCTGACGAACTGATTCAGGCGCTCGGTGTGCTTCTGCAGGTGGTTGTTCTCGTTCGTCAGCGACTGCCACTCGGTCTTGTACTGCACGATCTGCGTCTTCAGCTTGTCGTTCGTGCCGTTGAGGCTCTTTAGCTGCGTTTTGTACGCGTCCATCGGCAGGTATTCGGAGTGCAGCTTGCGCAGCTTGTCCTGCAGCAGGAGATTGTCCTCCATCGTGAAATCCATCTTCGTCTGCAGCTGCTTGGACTGAAACAGAACCCGTATCAGATCAATGCGACTCGCGAATAATATAGATGTGCCGAACGTGACTATTCTGCCGCTGCAGTTCTTGTTCGAGTTCCAACAGCGCTTCGGCATGCTTGCGGTGTACCTCCACAAGGTAGGCTTGATGCTGCGCCTGCAGCTCAGCCTTGGCCTTCTTCGAGAGTGCCTCCTGCCGCTCTAGATTGGATTTGTACTCGGCCGTCATTACTGTTATCTTCGCTGTGAGCTTTTGCACGACTTCATCAGAGAATTGTTTCTCATGATTGGAGTCCACTTCTATTTGGTTGCACTTTTCTTCCAACATTTGGATGGTGTTGCGGAGGGTTTCGATTTCAGCGTACGCCGCTTCCAAGTGTTCCTTGAGTATAGTATTGGTGCTCGTGGCCTTATTCAACTCCTCCATTTTGATTTTATAGAAAGTCTCTTGGTGGCGGAAATCCCTTTCAAGTTTGGCCAATTCCTTAAAGATTTTTGAGAGCGAGGTAGCATCTTCGCCCGATGGGTCTTCGGTCGTCATCATTACTAGTGATTTCCGCATTCATTTGTAAATTTTCTGAATGTAATTTATGATGGTGGCATGAAAAATGACAAATTATAAAAGAATTTCGATGAGATGGTTAATCAAAATCCTGCCAAACGTCATGTTGCATATCAAATTGATTCGCATAATATTATACCACTCATTTATTTAATTATTATCTTCCCTCAAACAATGTTATATCTAATATAAGCAACTATAATATTTTGTCTGTTTATATTGTATATCGAATATATAATATATCATAATTGTAATAATATATCAATAATACAATCATTTAAAAAGAACAGTTTTCCTTTGTTGTGTATTTTCCGTTTAGTGTCACTTTGTTATTTAAGTCAGATAATATGTATACGAAGCGATATATCTTTTAAATATATTAAAATCTATATTTATAATATATTAATAATATAATCTCTATTCTCATTATTCAACTTTTCAATAAACTCTTATTATGTTATATTAATAAAACCGTGTGACGCTTTCATGTACTTCTACAAGGTCCACTGAATCGATAGTAATTTACAAGAAAAGAATCAATTCAAAAATGATTAGGAATTAAGCTGCCTCAGCGCGAGAATCGCAAAACACATGATGCAAGTATCGAAAATAAAAACACCGCGTACACAATTCAAATATGTTCGACTTTAGTTCGACATTAGACAATAGTCGGCCAACAAATGTTTCCAAACCAATGCAAGTTCCAGCTGGTTAGTTGACTATTTGTAAGTATTTCAATGTAAGGAACGTCGCATCGATGCGTGCCTGAAGGACAATAAAACGGCACCACCGGCGGGGAGCATGGGAGGAGCGTAAATTTTAGCTGCTCGCAAGATTTGTTTCTGTATAAGTTATTTGATATTAAAATCGCCTAACTATTCGTAAATATAGTTACTAACAGTAATCAATTACGCATAGAAAGGAGGAGTGTATTAAACTTATTTCTGCTGTCTCTCCTCCGCCATGAAGTTGTCGATGACGCTCTGCATGTTCTCCATCATCTCATGTCGGCCCGAAGGTGACGATAGCATTGTCGTGGTGGCCGTGCGCGTCGTTCGCGTGAATCTGCAATTATTGCAATAATAAGTTGCTCATTCCGACTTCGGGCAGATGTAACGAGTTAATTACTTTGCTCCAGTGATTGGGTCGATCTCCTCTGTTATCGTTTCCGTGAATTGTGGCTCCGGATAAAAGTCGTCTAGAAAAATCGCATTCAAGTTAGCGTCACGCCGAGTGTGCGAGCGAAAATATGTCGAGTGAGAAGATACAAACTACAACTATGATTATGATTAAGATTAATTATGTTGTATGTGGTTTAAGGTATATTACAAGAAGCTTGAAATGTGTTGATTAACATGTAGCACAGAATGTTATTTTAGATATCCATACTTTAGAAGCGGTGTGGAATATACGACGAGCAAGTGTTGAGCGACGAAACGGTGTACATTTACATTCCCACCGTTCACAGATAGACAATGAGCGTAAATCTTTCAAAGGGAATCAGTGTAAACCTTTCGTCAGTCAAACAAACAACACAAAAGCAACAAACAAACAAACTACCCAAGTAACATAAACCACTCTAAACGTTGAAATACGTTAGCGTTCCACGTAGCGTCTAAAGATAATTCAACCAGTATTCCTAATTCGTACAAATAATACCATAGTACATATAAACCAGTTATCAAATTCTAAGATTATCGAAGTATAGCGCCCCAGATATAACGTTTTTTTAAATGTGTCGTGTGAATGGTGGTGATCGCGCCAAACTCATAAACAGCATTCTAAAATGGTAATCGCCACTGCTGTTCCTTTGTACAAAGCCAAATACGAGAACGAGATTCATTAGAAATGCGTTTGCTGCTTGAACAAATTGACAAATTGAATTTGAGTTGCATGTACAGATTGGTCGCATGTAATGGGATTTGTGTACATAGTTTTGCATACCATTTTGGCGTTATTTGGTTTGCGTCGGCTTTTTTGGCATTTTTTGGTTTTCGGGGGAAGTGAGTTACTTTGGATTATTTAGCTAGCAGTGCCATCACGAGCATGCTTAACGCCAGCACGATTAAGGGCGCTATTCGGATAATTGCATGCCATCTATGTCCATTATCTGACACACACGCTTCGGTTAACAGTGAGTGCGAAAAAAGAGAAAAATAAAAACAACATTATTAGACAACATTATTAAACATGGCTATAAATAAATGTCAAAATTAAAAAGTTTTCGCTAGGAAAAATATTATTTCAAACACATTATTCATTCGAATTAAGCACGTGCAACACGATTGCTGGTGCTTTATTTGAATTGCATCAGTAAGTTTTTGTTTTCATGCATTTGTTGGCTTTGGCAATTCTCCACAACAAAACAAAAGCATAATTTAAGATTTATATAGTTTTAGGTTAGGGTTTTGTTGTGAAGGTGCCAAATCCAAGCTGAAGTTTAAATCAAACAATTAAGTTAAGAAAAATAGTTAACTATCGAAGCTAGGAAGCATTCTCGTATTGTATTGACTAAGTGACTAAAGACCCTCTAGTTACCTGATTCGCTGTCACTAAGCTCGGCGCCCGCCTCGTGCAGGGCAACATCCGAGCCGCTAGAGCTGCCTATCGTTCGCATACTAGTCTTCTTCAGAATGCCCTTAAGGGGCGGGCTAAGTCTACTATCGTTTTCCGAGTCCGAGTCTATCGTGCTACTCTTGGATGCTTTCGAATCGGGCGAAACCAGCTCACCGCCGTGGACGACCCGCGTGGTGGTCGTCACCGTCGTGGCGCACGCCTCGCCGCCCGCCAGCACGGGTATCTTGCTCTTCGTCGGCGACGGCGGCTTGCCACCCTGCGCCAGCTCCGTCTCATCCCAGTTCAGCGTGAGCTTCGTGAACTCTTTGAGCGGGTCCTTCGAGTGCTTTTTAATCGTCTTCACCTTACCGCCCTTGAGACTGACGGGTATCTTGCACATGATCTCCGGATCGTCGAGCAGCCGCTCGAGATCCTTGTCCTTCTCATCATCGGTGCGATTGGTCGTAGGTGGCGCTGCTCGCTGACTGGGCACGGGTATTGCGCTTTTGGCACTAGGACTGCATTGGAAGGAGACCGTCTTCGGCTCGAGGATCGGCGAGGAGGCTTCGTTCTCCAGAAAGCTGAACGCCTCCTCACTCTTAATCACCGCCGACAGATCGCCACCATTCTGCTGCAGGTCATTGACGACCTCCTCAGCCTTGCGAATCACCTCGCCGACTTCGTTCGCAGCCGCCGCCTCCACATCATTGCGGCCCTTCTTTTTAATCGCATCCAAGTTTATATTCAACGATACATGATCGTCCTTGCGGCTCGGTATGAGCTCGTCTTCGAGGGGAAGGAAATCGTTGCGCTCTTGGTGCAGAAAGGACAACGTGTCGCTGACGTTTCTCTTCAGCACTTCGATCGGATCAGCGCTTGCAATAAGCAGTTCCGTCTCTAAGAGGGCTTTACAAAAACAAAAATAGAAAATACTACGCAAAAGGGGGGAACACCACAAACCGCCACCCAATAATGTACGTAGTAGATATCAAACGAAAACAATAAATAAGTCAATAAATAAAACATTACGAAAGTCAGTGTCATAAAATGTGCACGCAAACGAGGTGAGTATGTTTAAGAAAATCAACAATAAATCATAGGTTTCATATCTAAACTCTCGGAAGCACTCAAACATGATGGAAGTGAAGTGATTTGTGTATCTTGTATCTTTTGGAAAATTTCAAGATCCAATCACGAGAAACGTTCACGTTTCCGGAGAAGCGACTTGGAACGCTTATGTACAATAAAAACTAAGTCAACTAAAGTCACAGGTAATAAATCGATTTATCTTGTCGAATCCTACCTTGCGCGGTCTCCGGCGGCGTTTGATTGAACTCGGCTGGACTGGGCGGTGGGGTGCTGGCATTCGGATCCACTTTCAGCATGCTCTCGTCCAATTTCTGATGCAGCTCTTCGGTTATGTCACCGATAACGCATTCGTTCGGCGAACATGGCGCCTCGTCATTGTGCGAATCAAATTGATTGTGTAGGATTTCCTCCTCGAAGGAGGCTGTGGATATCTTCGGTAGTTCCTTGGACACTTCCTCCTTGGTTTTGATGACACACTCACTTATTGTTTCAGTTACATCCTTTTCTGTTTCATCTATGAGGAAAGACATTTAACTCACGGATACTTTGTTTATTGTAAGCTTACCATTCTTTTCGCTGATGTCCAACTCGTCCTGGCTGCCTGTGAAAATCTTCAAGCTTGCATCTCGCTTCAAGGATGTGTCCCTAGAGGGACCCAGCTCGTCCTTCAAATTGTCAAATTCAGACTGCTCCAAGCGCAGCTTTGCCAACGCTTGTTCCATGTCATCGGTGACCAGTTCGACGTTGCAAATGCATTGCTTGACGATGTCCTCGCGCCCGATCGAGTTCAGCGCTTGTTCCAGCCTGTTGCCAGTCGCTTGATTGGCCTTCTGCCGCAGCCACAGCCTGAACATGACCATCGCCTGCTGGGAATTATCGTCGGGATATTCCTCCTTGATCAATAGAATATCGGACGGCGAAATCTCCAGCTCCGCGGCTAACTTGGCCCAATCATCGTCTAACAAGTCGCAGATATCGGATAATCTGAAGTCGGCGCGATGGATTGTCTCCGGCGCGGCGAGCACCTTATTAAAGCTGTGGTCCTTTTCGATCGCCAGCAAATCCGACTGCGAGTCCCTGTCCGGCAGGATATCCTTTGGCATCAACATTTTCAGCGTGCACAACGGCGTCTGATTGGGCTCGCCGCGCGCCACCTTCGGATCGGTCATGAACACGATGCGACCCTCCGGCTCATCGTCCTGGTCGCGAATGCGCATGGTGAACGCGACGCGGTTCTCGCGGAACGCCTTGAAGTTGAGGCGCGGCTGATCGCCGGACGACAGCACCGGCACCAGGTTGCCGGCGAATTCCATGAAAATATCCTTGCCCTCGAGCACTTCAATGTCGCGACTCTTGGCGATTTCCTTGAAATGCTCCTGATGCTCCAGGGTTTTGTCTTCCTTGTCGTCAGTCATGCAGAAGACGCGGACGCGCGCCTCCAGCGAGCTCACGCGTTTGGCAAAGACCACAAACTTGGCCATGAAAGGAACATGCGCCGCCTGACCATCAAAGTAAATAAAGTATTAATACTCGAAGATATTGCTTTCGGAGGTAAAACATTACCTGCGTGTAAAGTTCAGTTGCCATTCTAGCCGAATCAGCAACGTTGCGGCAGTCCATGAGCCAGAAGCGCGCCGACACGGTGGTCGTAAACGAAACGCAATCTTTGACGAAGGACAACGGCGTGGAGCCGGTAACATCCTCCCAAACGGCTTTGTTTTGACCGCCTGAACAACAAGAGATTACAACCTGCTCTCCGCGCACACCAAGCATCAATCAATCGCAATCAAATTTACAATTACAAACAGAGAATTACAACTTAAAAGAGAGGAGAAGATTTTATGGAACTAAATTTACCTGATTTAGTTCCTACGCGAAGCATGTATACGAACATAACAATTTGCAACAAGTCCATTCAACATTGATTCTCAATAAGAACAGAAGATACGAGAAGAATAACGCAAGATATAGAATCGAACCAAGGTCAAAATAGTGAGACAAGCAAGGAGCGTCAACAAACACAATTTCATTAACAGCGATGGCGCTTGTTTTATAATTGTGTTAATTGGCTCGCGTCATCCAGTGTGATTGAACTGAAGAGTTTATACAACGATTAAACATTGGTAAAATGCATGCGATTGTAATCGCAAACAACATTAGATCATAGTCATTGGTGGTTTCGATAGAAGGGGGCAAACGCAACATTGAAACGTTGGAAACTCAAACGCTTTCAAAAATGAATTGGAATCGATAATGGCGTGAAAAGTGCGTACCTGTAATTGAACACAAGAGTCTGAGCGTGGGCGCCGAGCCGGAATATTGATTGATCATTCCTTGCGAGTGAGCCCTTGGCGCTGGCAGGCTGAGCGTGATTGCTTTGTGGAATTTGCGGCGGCGCGGCTCCACCGTCACGATGGGCGATACGGCCACGCTGTGGCCGAGCAGCTTGGACACGAGCTCCGTTTCGATACCTTGTGCCTAGAGTTAGAAAAGAATATATGAGTCCATGAGTGAAGATATGAATTGGTTATGAGTGAGTTTATCATACCTGGAGACCAACGCGAATGCGCTTGGTCAGCGCGTTCGGCGGGAAAACCGCCTGCACCAAAGGCACCGCCGAGCTGGAGACGGTGCCGCCGTCCGGACCGATGACGTGCACCTCCTGGCGCACGCGCGACACGACGGCGTAGTAATGCGGGAAGTCGCTGGTGAGAATGCGCGTGATGCGATTCGTGTGCAAGTCGTCGATCTTGCTCAATTCTATCGAAACGAATGCAAAGCGGATTAGAAGAAAAATCGCAAGCGGCGCCGCATAAATTACCTTCGCCTTCGAAGCTCTGCTGCAGCACATCTTGCACGGCTTCCTCGTTCGCCTCCAGCGTGTGCTCCTTCCACGTCTCGCCGTTCTCCGAGCGCAGCACGATGATTTCGCGCTGCTTGCCGCGCAAGGAAGCAAAGTGCGGAACTTCGATAATCACCGGACTGTGCGGACGATAAAAAAACAATAAATTACGCACGCTTGGACGCGAATGCACGCAGGTGCTACAGCGTCGGATTGAGATACAGTACCCAAGGAAGTTGGCGCCGACGGGGCCCAGCTCCAAAATGCGGCTGGCGAGCGCCTCGCCCTCCATCAGCGGCGGCGGATGCGGCATCCTCTTGGGGCGGATGTACCGGCAGGTGATCCTCGTCGGGCTGCCGGCGCAGCGGGGCGGCACGATCACGCGCACGCCGGAGTGCCGGCATCCGCGCATGGCGCCGCCGCGCGCGTCCACCAGGAACGAGACTAGAAAACTACGCAAGGAGAACAGCCATTAACGCATTCGTACACCACACAACCGGCTGAGACGCAACAACATCCATATTAATCTGATGTGCCAAAGCGCAAGCTATTAAAATCAATTCACATGTGCCATATTCACAATACTGAGCATTAATATTCCAAAATTCAAAGTATAAATGATAAATTATAAACCCCTTTGTCACACACGACACCGTTACAACTTCCACGTATTTGTTTTTTAGTCTTTTCATTCGTTTGTAGCCAAACTGATTGTGCATTGCACGCCATGCTTGTGTCTATGTAAACTGTACTTATCATTAGCGGTAGAAAGCACAAATCAGTACGACTAAAACTATTAATAGGTACGATGGGTGTTCGTGACAAACCAAATAACAAATCAAACACACAAAATCAACAAAGCACAAAACAACCAAAGCTTCTTTCTCGTCCAACTTAAGGTAGGTGTTAACGCGCACTTCATACTGAGTTGAAATCATATTTAAGAAATAAGTTAATTGTAAATCAGGTGAAAATGCGGTAGCAACCAGGAAACCAAAGCGAACGCAAAATTAATCTCATTCCAATTTCACGTGACGTTCGCCTGCGATGGGCTTTGCATTTGCAGCATTCCGACTTACTTCCTCCAACTAGCGATTCGCCTATTTATCCCAACGAGAATACGGTAAAACAAAAGTAAAAGTTCACAGTCTCTGTTATCATAATTAGCTCAGTCAGTGGAGAAATAGGTAATAGGTATAGCATTCGCCTCAAATGCCTCAAGTCAAAACACCTCAAAAGTGGTCAAATTCGCTTCGATTCGTTGTTTTTGGCTTTGATACAGTCTGTTGCAGTATACACAATCAAAACATAAAACAAACACGCACGTTGTGTTAATTTTTAGATTATATAGTGCTGGGGGTGTAAAACATGATTATTAACGCTGCTACAACAACAAACTGTATAATACACGCTGTTAGTGGTGTGAATAGAAAGTACTGGTGCGGGTAAAACAAATAAAACCAAACTAAATTTTGTCACAATTAAAATGTTTAAATAAATTAGTAAAAAGTACGTCAATTCCTTGCAAATTTGTTTGTTTGTGTGGTTATTTGTTTTTCTGGTACCTTTCTCGGCACAACCCCATGCCAGGCTTGTAGACACCCAGACGGCACAGCGACCACTCTAGCGCAGACCACTCGTTACTGCGTAAGCAACAAACTAAACTACAGCCTCGGATTGGTAAATGTAAAACTCATAAAGATTACACAAACGTAAAAAATCAAGTTCAAAAACAAAAATCAGGGAGGCCAGCGTTCGTCGGCGCGCAGAAAATGCAACAGTGTTGCTTTCTGCTGCTGGTTGCATCTCGATTCCTGCTGCCACTCGAACTGCTTAATCGCAAAACGGCGAAAACGAACAACACATGTTGCAAGGCTTCAATCGCTCCAGCGGCAACAGCCACAGCTCTTTAACGATTTAAAGATGTTGATTGCTTCGCTCATGTTTAATGTTGCCCTCGGCCGTCGCTGATTCAAGCGTGTTATGTCGAATATTAATAACACATACGCTGCACAATTCCACGGAAATCGCCGCAGGCAGCGAGCGAAAATAGGCACGGCATTGGCAAATGTCTGAGCGCTGCGGGTTTGGGCGGAGCGAGAGGGGCGTGCGCAAAGATGCGCAATACTTACCCCACGGTGATGGGCTGCCGGTTGATGTCGATGTTGTCCGGGGTCTGGTAGGTGGCGGCATGGTTCGCCGCTGTGTACATCTCTTTGATGTGCTGCGGCGGGATGATGTAGTCGCTGTTGAACGAGTGCGCTGCCGGGCGGAGAAACGGGATCAGTATTAATCCGGCGCGCCGCGCGATTGAATTGAAAGGAATTAAAGCCACTCACCGACCGAGTTACGCATGTCGTGCTTCTCGTCGTTCGTCACGTCCAATCGCATCGAATCATCCCCGAGCGACTTCATGTCGTCGACGGTCATGTACTTGTACTGCTGCTGGTCGCCCATTAAGTCGTCGCCTGAGGAAGCAGACATTGTACTTTAACACTGCGCCGCTAATAGCCATTAAATGATGTCACTCATTGATAGCGTGTGTGCAAAGGCGCGTACACCAGATGAACCGTGTTATAATGATGCAGAGATAAGATTATAAAAAAATGATCGATGTGTGCGTGTGGTTGTAGGCCGCGCCCAGCGATACTCTCAAATGTAATCGATATTTGTACGGTGTAAATTGATTAGTCGTGTGAATGCAACCGCCGTCCCAATCGTACTTACGTGTGTAGTTCATATTCCCTTGATAGTAGGGCAGATAAACGTGCTGCGCATGCGTGGGTCGTCCGTAAGCCACAGGAGGCTCATCCGCACCGCCTGCATGCAACAATCACCACCACCACCATCAACCCCCAGCGTTAAACAAACAAGTTACCAAACGAAACGCAATGGCTGGATTAGAACATTAGTTTTTAAGTAATATTAAAGTATTAAACCTGAAGAGGAAGCTCAACCAATACCAATAAATTAAAGAAACCAAGAGAGGAAAACCAATGTGTATATTTTTTATAAAGACGCCTACCGCCTTCGTCCTCCGAATCGGACATAAATGTCTCCTGCATGGCCTCTGGCGCCACCACCTTGTACTTCTCTTCGATGTTCACCGTTGTTGTGGTGGTCACGTCGATCTCTGTAACGACCTTCAGCTCTTCGACGACGCTGATGTAACCGAGCTTATTCGCGATGCCCAAAGCAGTATGCCCATTCTAAATTAAACAAACAATGAAAAACATTAATTTTAGTTCTCCCAACATGCTAGTTGGGTTGCCTAAAGTATTATTTCGGTACACAACCAAGTAGATGCAGTGTGGGTTGCCTACATCGCACTTGATTGCGTTTAGAACAAAAAGTAGAGGCTTACATTTGTAACCGCATTCGGATCAGCTTTATTCTTCAGCAGCAAACTGATCACAAGCACGTGTCCCTGCTGCGCGGCCTGATGGAGCGGCGTGTAGCCGGCCGAAGTAGCAGGATTCACATCCGCCCCTTGCTCGATCAGCACACGCACCATGTTGACGTGGCCATGATGACAGGCAATATGCAGTGGCGTGTAGCCCTGCTTGGTGCGTGCATCCTTCTGTGCACCAGCGCGCAGGAGTAGCTGCGAGACGGGAATTCGATCTTCTTGTGCGCATAAATGCAACGGCGTAAGTCCATTCTACACAA
>JAODGB020017096.1:0-10442 GCA_027574905.2 Earota dentata | reverse complement strand
TGGAAAGCAGCACATAGTGTGTGAGGCAGATTAGGACATCCTGATTGGATTTGATATCATTGACTACACTGTTGAATAAGAGATTCCATCCAAAGTAACCGCCACTTGACATGGTGACTACTGGTAATGCAACAAATAAGATGTTATGCTTGGATGAGAACGTCCACTGACTGATGAATGGTATTATTTGTTTATGTTTTATGATGAATCGTGAAACACGATGAGAATGAAAATTTTACGTCGTCACTGTACTAAAATTTTGAGGTTATGTTTTGAAACGACCGCTATTCCAGACTCTCTCAAACAGTGGCAATTAGATCATATTTTCTAGACTCGTTGGGCATTGATTACACCTGTAATGCATTAAATATTTACCTGGTTGTGCAATTATTTTGAGATGTATATTTCTGATTAAGCATTGTGAATTCTAAATGTTCAATATTTTAACATTTTGACAACTGCACAGCACACATTTTAAATATTTTGGGATTCCCCTCTCCCTGTTAAAACATGATTCCTAATTGTTTTCTCTAGTGGGCTATTTACAACGCACTAATGCCGACTGATAGCGCCGGAAATGAAGACGAAGCGACAATCCAAGAAGCTGAGGAGCTTATCGGCGATTTCAAACTGAAATCAGCTCCTGACTACAGGGTTCCAAAACTATACCGAGAAACTACTTACAAAAAGTATAAACAGTTGCTTCTGCTGCGGGAAAGAGTACGACTTCTATAAGATTAGTTGTTCTTTGCGCTCAATTCTAATTGTAATCATTCTTTTAGTTATACAACCTTGTTCATGGATCAAATGCTCGAATCTACGAACTGAGAGCTGAAAAGCATCAACTTCATGACATGCTGATTGAATATAATGAGAAACTTAAAGTAATACAGAATGAATTACAACCAAAGGACCAAAAGTTACCACCGGAGGTTTTCGAATTTGGGCCGGAGGAATATCCGGAAACGTTTTTGGAAATCCAAGTGTCCATGGTGGAGAAACCTAAAGAAGAAGAAGTGAAAATAATGCCAGTTCAGGTAAACTCATCTTGTGTGATTAAACATTAACAACGAACAACGTTTTTTTTTTATCAATCATCTTAATTCTTTTAAAGTTGAGTGACGACCAACTCCAACGCTGCATTCTGCTGGAATCAGCGCCCGATGCTGAAGAAAACGATAGTGTCAGTGATTGGGAACGCAGTTTTCGCGAAATTCGCTATAGAAACAAGCGCTACGAACAGGAGCGCATCATCAAGTTCATGAACACTTCCATCGATCATTTTGATATGATACACAAGACATTTAGAAGCACGTTGCTTCAGTTACGTGTTGAAGCAAATATCATGCATTTACATCTGTTGACTCTGCATCAAGAGATGTTGATTCTGAAAGACTGCGAGGATAAGGAAGACACACTGTCTGATAGTGTGAATACAAAGCTGCAGGATGTGATGGACGTGCAGGACGAAAACGCGGAGATCGTTACGGGCATCGAGAGCCTGAGGAAGGAGATGGACAAGCTGTTGGAGCAAGAAAAGGATATCAACAAGTCGTTTTATTCATTGGTATCGGATAATAAATTTTTCGACTTCTTGAAGAGGATCTTTAAGAAGAAGTACAAGCCACCAAAGGTTCCAGGACCTGATGATGGTAACTGTAGAACTATGTATTTATTTAAAATAGTTTTAATAGTTTTAATGTCAATTTTTCTTAGAATCCGAATCATCTTCTTCTTCATCCAGTTCAGAGGAATCTGAAGAAGAGGATGCCGCTAGTATTGATTCAAAGGACTTTGGCATCATCCGCTTGGACGAAAATGTCTGCCCCAAGGGTTGTGATCAGACCATCTACGAAATGACCTTCCAACTGCGCGCCCAGCGTCATGACATTGAGCAAGCCTACCGCAACTGCACCATCGAAACCGACTTGAAAACGAAACAGAAAGAAACGCTGGGAAAACGCATGCGTCTTATTGAGGGCGAGCTGAAGAAGCGCAAGGACGAACTGGAGCTGTTCCAACGCGAAAAGCAAGGCAAACTGAATCAAATCATTTGCACGGTTATTTTGAAGCTCAGCCAACTGAAGCACATCAAACCAGACGGCGGTTTGAATTATATCAAGAACACGTTGGTGTTTTCGCAGAACATTCTCAGCGGATTGTATCAACGTGTTGGTATCCTTGAAAAAGAACGCCAGGAGCAAACCGCTAAACACTCGTTGAGCTTGCTGCATTTGAAACGCATGGAGGGTGACTTCAAGCTAATGGCTATTAGAATGAAGGTTCTCCGGATGGAGATCGTGGCGGCGATGACCAGGAAGTTCGGCAGCGTGGTGGATATCAAGGAACTGGAAGAGCACTTGCTGAAGCGGATGATCTTTGATTTGAGGTTGTCCCTCTCCGATATTAAAGGCATGTTCGAATCGGAAATGAATCATCTTTATGAAGTGTACAAAAGCCATCAGAAAAGTATCATGAAAACGTTGAAGCAAAACACGGCGACGCAGGATTTGCTCTGCATGTTAAAAATGGAGAAAGCTGACCTGGCAGTGACATACGGCCATCAGCAGAAGATCTTGATGAATATGCCGCATCTACTTGAACAAGCTGAAATGATGAAGCAAGATTTAATGAAGCTTGATAGGGTTATCAAGTCTCAGAACGCCGACATTGAGGTTACCTCTACTTGCCTACTTGATTACTGAAAATGTAAACTTTTTTTTTCGTTTTCATGATAGGTGCTGAAAAATGAGATTAAGAAGTACAGAACTAAAGGGCTTGTGGTGTTGGGTCCTCCAACAGTTATGCCAGATCGATTGTCAGAGGAAAGCGTGTTCGAGGAGGAAAGTTTCGTTTCCGAATGGAACGATCTTGATGATTACAAGTACACGGAAAACTATGCCAAGGCGTATTGGGCCAATAGAGAAGTTCAAGAAGCGTATGCAACCAAATGCATAAATGTATCCAAATAATTTAACTTGATTTTATTGTTTTGTGTTTCCTAAAAGCCGTAAAACACGTCGCGAGGTGATTCACGCTGTGATGGATGACCTCTTCAAGAACATCAACCTCCAGCTGCGTCATAATATGGTCGTGTCCCTTTTGAAGAGCGTCACGTCCGACGTGATGAACAAGTGTGACGTTCGCGAGATCATCGAGGACATCTTGAAGAATATCCCCAACGCGGATCAGCTTACTGATGAGCAGAACTCGTTGATCGAACTCACCGCTGAGAAGCTGTACATGATAGACGAATTTGTAAAAAAAAACATAACCTTAATTCATTACCTCATAACCTATAACCTCAAATTATTTATTACAGGATGAGGAAGGCGAAGTAGAGGAAGAAGATGACGAGGAAAAGCGTCAAATTCGTGAACAAATCACAAAGCAAATTCACGATATTGCAAACAGTGTCCTAGAAGAAACTCAATGCGATCCGACTCAAATCATGACTAAATTGGTTGAAAAAATACTGGATCACGTGCCATTATATGTTGCAATGGAGGATCATTACATGGAGGTGGTGTTGGGGAGGTTGTCAGAGTCCATGACGGATTTTAAGATTGATAAGGAAGCAATGGATACCATGCAGTTGAAGTCTTTAGAGGCGAATATTCTAATGGGTGAGTTCCTGGATCGGGCTGTAGAAGCAATTGAAGCAGATGCCGATCTTACCGACGTTACCGACAGTCAGGAACTGGAAGTAGACTAACTTAACCACACATTTTTCTACAAATATTTACAGAACATGTACGTTTTTCGATTTTATATATTATATTCGCACATATGACATTTATACTTTTAAAATTTAAATTGAATATACTTTGTTCTACAGACTTTCATTTTCATTTTTCGCGAAGATTGTTCCATGTTCTTTCCCAACTTCCCAAGCAACATTACGCAATCTTCAGCAGCAACAAAATAAAAAAGAGAAATGGTCCAATATTTCAAACAATATATCCCTCTGGTTGCGTAAATGAGCACGTTGGTACGAAAAAAGTTTCTCGTGAAATATTCATCCGAATAAGTTGCCGCAAAAGTTTGTACGTTTGCACAATCGTTAAGCGTGTGCCGTGGAACACTTCCGAGCTTTCCGCCTCTCGCTGTTTGCTTGCTAGCCGTCCGCGCGGATAATTACAAAGAATATCGACCGTTTATTGTCTGCCATAAAACGAAAATAATAAGCTGACGCGCGTTCAGTGACGCGCGGCTCCATTTAATGGAAAAACACGCATAAATTTAGTTTTCTTTCTCATCGAGTCAACAATGGAATAATATAAATAGAATAATGCTTCGCATTGCAGCCGAACGTGAATTTTGTGACACGAATTTATTTCGAGTGGAGAAATTGATGTCTCACACAAATTACCGGCGTAAACGCACAAAAACCAACGTCAAGGTGCGTTTATCCGATATTTTTGAATATTACTCGGTAATTATTATGAAACGAATCATTTCTCATCGAATACAGAAGGCAAGTGTTCAAGACAATGTCCAATTGTACCCTGAAGTTCCATTTTGCAACATTTGTTCCTTAATCGCCATTTTTGTTTTATGTCATAACCTTAGAATCGTCTCATTCTTATGTTAAGTTGTTTGGACATTGCGAGAGTTGTCACTGCGCAATAGAACTTTAAAGTTAAACCTAAAAAACGAATCAAATTCGAAAAATGTTTAAGCAACTTATACAGTGCTAGAATTATATGTGTTAGCTTCTTCTTTCTGATAGAAGACTACGATTTGATAGTATTTGCTTTTCGTTTAATCATCAAATTCATGTTTTCATTGTTATTTTCTTTGTAAGTCAACCTCTTGTCACTAAACTATACTTAATGAACACGTGTAAGTGAGAATTTTCAAAGTATTACCTTCGTTTCAAATCGAACATCAACGCACTGGCAGCGCATGCTAGTGCGGAGCATCCTCTAGTGCCGTTAATCTTTTTTTTTTTCGTTAGCGCTTACATTTCATTGTTCGAGATGGCACAACATAGCACAACGGAAATGATACAAGCTACGAATCAGTCTTAACATATATAGGGCGTTGTTTCGAATCATTGAGAATGGTTTCCATAAAAAAAAGTTACAAACTTAAAATTACAAAACTGAACTCAACAAAGTTAAGTGCTTGGCCAAGCTCGATGCTTAGCCAAGTATGTAGTATGTTTTAAGTTAAAGTAAAAGTATAATATAACAATTTTCATTTTCGGAATTATCACAAAAACCAAGATTTGCACTTACGAATACCTCAACGATGAATCAAATAGAGAGCGATAAATGTTGTATCCGCAATGATTGCGTGTGTGTCTCATGTTCACGTCCATGTTCGTTTGTTTAAATCCTTATGCATTAATATCACTGAAACGGGAGTCAAGCCACCAAAGCCGCAGTTCAACTTTAGGGTTAGGTTTTACGTGATCAGCCTGGGCGTGTGCAGGCCGCTGGTTTGGTGGTCCAGCTCGGGGTCGTGCGACGTGCCTGGCGCGCCCCAGTCGTACAGCCCCTGCGAGTTGGCCAGCCGGTGCGTGAGGCGGTGCGCGATGGAGAAGCCACCGCTGCCCTCCAGCTGCGTGAGCACGATGATCACCTGCCGGTGCAGCGGTGGCACCGAGTCGACCGTCTTGAGCGTGCCGCGCGTCGACACCACGTTGTAGCTCTCCTGGCAGTCGCACTTCACGTGGATCCACTTGTTCTCGTGGCGATTCTCGACCATCACCACCAGCCCGGCCCAGCCCTTGGTGAGATAGTAGGCGGTCATCCCTTCGCGGCCCTCGTGCCGCTGGCCGCGCGCGAGCGTGAGCGAAATAATCGAGTCGGCGAGTATATGCTGCGGCGGGATCATTTGTTCAGTCAGGACCTTCTTCGAGGAATGAATCGCCAGAACGTATCTAGAAACCACCAGCATTAGTACCACCCGCAAGCATTTAAGGTTAGGTTCGCTGAAAGTTACCTTGGATATGCTTCGGCATCTTCTAAACCGGTATGCCAGTGATTAAACGCCAAGGGCACTACGATATATTCGGCGGGTTCGAGCATCTTGTTGCACCCCACGAAGCCCCTAACCTGCCGCTTGCTGTGCTCTGCCAGCGCGCCAATATTCGGGGGTGACACATTGCGTGCCTTGAAGAGCACCACACAGAGATCCAGTTGAGATCTCTGCGATTTTTCAGACTTTCTTTGTCCTTCCTAACAAACACACAAACAAAGACGATAAACTCCAGTCCAAAAGAGCGCTTATCCTAATGTCCCTAATATTACCTGGAATAAGGTAAAATCCACTTCAGTCGCTTCCAAAACAGTCAGTAGAATGCAAGACAAATGCTGCTGCGAAGCCAACGGCGGCAAAATGCCAGACAGTCGCACATCATTCCAGCCCGGGCGCGCCTTGCAGATGTCAATGCAGTCGAAGTATTTGAGCACGTCGTTGAACGATATCCAGAACGTGCCGTCCATCGGCCCATCAGGCATAAGAAGGGCACGCAGGTGCGGCGACCACATGTGCGAATCATCCGCCCAATCGCCGGTCCACACGAAATGGCCCCACGGATTGCGCAGCTGGAGCAGGCGGTGCTCACTGACGTCGCGCACGTCTAGCAGGGAATACGCGTGCCGGGGACGGAGGCCCACGCGCTGATACTCGACGTCGTCAACTTTCATATTACCCCCGCCGCAGGAAGCGCCCATGAGGAATAGTGCTTGCCGGGACGACAATAATCTAATAAAATATGATTGCAGAAGGGATCATTTAATTTAAAGTCGAGTGGGTCCTTACTGTGCCCAGATTAAATCAGTATCCAGCTCCTCCTCGGCGGGCGCCGGGATTGAAGACGCTTGGAGTGGAATGCTTTCGCATGGCGCGCCGGTGAGCGTCGCCAGGCCTTCGATCGCGCGCCCTGAGACCAGCGCCTCGTAGCAACCGTGAATTTTCGCTACGGCCTTCTCAATCAAAGGCACCCACAGCTGCTTTCGCTTGGCCTGAAAATACATAATGAAGGGTCAAGAGACAAATGCTAATGGCGACATTTAAAACGGAACATAGACAACCATCTTTAAAAAACCTAACCTTGTATGTTCATGAGAAAAAGCATACACGTCGGAATAAAAAATGCATCGGCTTATGAATTTCGCATTCGTTATGAATAACTAAGCGCATCGGACGCCGCACTCACTTGTGAATAAAACAGGTGACCTTTTTTGTCGCAGGGGAAAAAGTCGTCCACGAGCACGGTGGTCCAGTGGCCGTCCTTGCAGAGGCGCACTTGGTAGACGCCCTGCGGGCAGAACTCGCGCGTCACCAGCACGGCGCGCACCAGCTCCTCGCGCTCGGCCAGCACCGCTAAGGCACTCAGCAGCCAACAGTTCCCGAGCACGCCCTGCGAAATGTCCGAGGGCAGCGGCCGCCGGAACACCGCCCACGGCAGGTCCTTGTCGGAGTCGTCGTCGAACACCACGTCGCGCAACCGCCGCCATTTCACCACGTCCTTGTTCTCCGGCGGGTTGTAATACAGGCTGGTCGCCGCCGGCGGGAACGTGTCGTCGATGTAGCCCTGCTTCTTCAGCTTGCAGTAGCGCACGATGTAGTTCCAATGCTTGTTGGCGAGCTCCTCGGCCGTCAAGCGCTGCGGCTGTTCGGGCGGCTCGCGCGGATCCAGCCGCATGTTCATGCACATGTCGCAGACCACCTGCGACTTGGTGTTCTCGAACGTGCAGATGGGACACTCCCACGGTTTCAACAAAGGCATTAAAATCGAGTTACTCGTTGAGGGATCTATAAAAACCAACATTAATTACCAAGCAACTATATTTATGAGCAAACTAAGGCATACTTTGTTCGCGGTCCGATTCCAAGTTGATCCGCTCCTTGTTCTTGGTCTTCTGCGCGTAGTTCACCTTGGCGTAGACCGCGCGCGAGCTATTGCCGGCGTGCGGATGCTTGCGCGAGTGATGGCGCGGCGAGGGACTCCTAGAAGCGGAAGGCTGCGCCGGCAGCGCCAGCGTGGAAGGCTTCTCCGTCTTGCACACCTTGCACGTCAACGTGCCGAGCTGGTTCTTCAATGTGCACTTGACGCACGACCAGAACTCGCCCTTGCGTAGCGTCATGTCGTGCGAGAGCGAGAGCGACTTCAGCTTCGAGCCGAAGCACACCACGCACGTGAGCGACTTGCTCGAGTTCACCAGCGTGCACTTTTTGCACGTCCACTTGCCGTCGTCTGGAAAGTCCTCGCCCGGCAGCGTCTGGAAGTCGTCCTCGAGGCCCTGATCTAACGTGGCGATGGGCACCTGCGACGACGTCTCATTCCACTTGAAAGGCCTACAGAGGACACAGCTGCAGGTCAATCAAGCGTTGCGGAGGAATATTTTAGAAAAGCTTACATTGATAACGAACTAGATGGCGTGTTGATGTCCTCAGTCACGGTGATGGTGCACGGCTGCGTTCGCAGGCAATTGCACACCTCGCACCTATCCAGTATGAGCGAGTTGTATGCGAAGGAGCACTGCGCGCACGTCCATCGCCGCTCCTTGGGGCTCCAACTGTTCGGGGGGCTGTTTTTCAGCGCCTCCCATCTGCAAACGCACACGATTAGCACAACGCGGCCGACAGGGGCTCCAGGTTTAATAAGCGTACATTGCCTCGTGCTTTTTGGGATCGAAATATTTGGCTTTACTGTGTGCGGCATCGACGACGCTTTGATTTTCGTACAGGTGGCTCTTGTCGCCGTCGGGATCCGTGATACCGATGTACGTGTAGACCGCGTCGGCCATCGCGCCCTCGCAACCGCTAATATCGCTCGCCGAGCGGTTCAAACTGCCGTATCTTAAATTAGCAATGGAAAACGTCAGAAACTGGGCGATTATGCGCTTAATTTCCTCTCTAGAATCACACCGGAATCGTTTTGCGTTACACACGGGTAATCTCGCACCGCCGGTCCACGTCTCTTTGATAACACAACAAGTCAACAGCCACACACGACACACGGGCACAGAAGAGGTGCCGCTCGCCAATCGCAAGAAAGCAATGCGTGATTTCAAAAACTACATCTGCCTCCTCAACAACAAGTACTTTTTGCATTTCTGCTGATGCGTCATCCACACAATGGTGCGGATTGCAGTTTGATGAGTTGTGTTATTGTGCGCTTTCGCATATTACGCGGTGTGTATACGAAAACAACTCCAATGTTGATTTTATGCAACAAAACTGCGGTCGGATGCCAAATGTTTTTGTTTAGATTTTGCACTCTTTTGTTCTCTAGCACGAATTTTGCGTATTTGCCAAACACAACACAGTTACGTACACAAAATGAATGCGTGCGCTGGGGAGAACGGCCAGGTATGCATGTGCGTACCTGTTGGTGATGCTGCTGATGGTGTTCTGCGCCTGGATGTCCGTCATCGAGGTGCTGGACTTGGGGAACGACTGCTGCAGAATGTCGGCGCCCAGGGAGCGCCGGTTTAGGTTCGGCGTGTTCAGGTTCTGCGTCTGGGGAAGCTCGGAGAACGATCGCCTGTACATCGGCTTGTCAGGCGCGTACGACTGACTCGGTTGTCTTAACGCATCATTATCCGACCAGTTATCTACCTGCGAAACAATTGTAATCAAAAATGGATCAAAGTTGCTGATCACTGATATGAGAGATCCAAGGACGTAGTTGATTGTTGGACATCATCCCAGTCTGATAATGTGTGATGAAATGAGAATTAAGTGTACCTATGACGCAATTAGGTTGATCACACATTGGTTTATTTGGAAATACGTAGTTTTTAAATAATAGTAGTTTCAAAAGTCTACCTCGACGTTCATTGGTGACGTCACAGAAACAAAACTTGTTTAATTTGACATTTCGTGCACGTAGTGCTGAAAACTTCATATTCGAAGTAATTTGCCTTTCGTGGGTAACGAGGAAGAATATTCGTGTTAACAGATAATTTGAAAACGTCACTGTGATCAACGTAATAGCTCTCTAAAACTTCAAGGATACCTTTATTATCACACTTCGACTGATATTGCTATTGAAATCAGGCGAAAATGGCGATTCGCACGCCTCGCAGATGAGAGATTCGGGATTATTCAGGAGCGTGCATCGCCTGCACGTCCACGTAGCAATCGGGCTGTTTTTAACGCGCCACGGATACTGATTGTGCTTCTCCTTGGAGTAGTTGATGCCGCTGGCGGTGGTGCGCACATTCTGCCGCATCTCCAGCCCACCCTCGGCGCCGCCGATCGAGCACGAGTAGCTCTTGATCTTCGAGAGCGCCAGCAGGCGCGAGCGCGTCGTCTCCGAGGTCGGCTGGACCTGGCAGTGGCAGACCTTTTGGCGGTCGCCGATGAGCAGATCGTAGGGCTGGTACAGCGGCGGCGGCTGCTCGACGGGGGGCAGCGTGAGCGCGGCGCACACCTTGCACACGCCGCTCATGGTGGCCACGCGGCGCTCACATGCGACG